>LNAC01000151.1:2212073-2234030 GCA_002007465.1 Ailurus styani
GAGCAAAAAATCACCCCATTTGTGTCCCCAGGTTCCATCAGATNAGGTGTAAGCCTGATGACTCACAGACCTGTACCCCTGGGGCAAATAATAATAAAAATAAAATAAAATAAGTTTAAATCTAACTTTCTACACGCACTCAAATTAAACTTCAAAAATGAGGTTGATTCAACTAAGATGGTTTATCTCCCATGCATAATCTCTGAAAAAATTACTAGAGAATGTATTCCAGCAAGACAAATAAATTAAAAAGAAAAATTAAAGAATTGAGCAAAAACTTCCAAGAGACTTACCAAGCTAAATACATATTATTTGGGAGGGGGAAATCCTATATATCAATATGAATATATAAAACAACAATAAGGGCGCCTGGGTGGCTCAGTGGGTTAAAGCCTCTGCTTTCGGCTCAGGTCATGATCTCAGGGTCCTGGGATCGAGTCCCGCATCGGGCTCCCTGCTCAGCGGGGAGCCTGCTTCCCCCCCTCTCTCTCTGCCTGCCTCTCTGCCTCCTTGTGATCTCTCTCCCTCTGTGAAACAAATAAATAAAATCTTTTTAAAAAAATAAAAAAACAACAATAAGCAGTAAAAATTATGTAGGAAGTTATAACTATAGAGTAAATTATATATATATATATATATATAATTTTAATTCCAGATCAAATCTCACTGGATAGGAGGAATGAGGGAGGAGTACAAGGAAATGAAAAACAAAAAGCCTGCTAAAGATTTTCACTTCCGCGGTTTAAGTAAGTCAAGCTAACATTTCTCCATCTGCTTTACAGTTTTAAAATAATTGACACATTTGCTCTTCTCTCTTTTCATGTATTCTTGGTTTCTATATGTTTACATTTTTTTATTCTTCTAAGATCATTTTACTGGAGTTTGGAAAGTGTTGTAGAGAGTTCCATCTCCTCACCTAATATCCATTCTCCCTAACTTCCTTACTAAGAAAATTATTGAGGAACAACAATATGAAACTTAAAAAAGTATTTATCACACACTTGCAGGGATATGACCTGATGTAGCTCAGGCCAATAAGATGTAACTGGAAGTCAATAGGTGGGACTTTCAGGAAAAACTCTTGAAGGTAGCATACATGGTACATGCTCCCTTGACTTCTCCTTTCTTCCTGAACAGAATGTAGACATTATGCTGAAGGATGACTAACCATTTCATTATCATATAGTAACAAGCATATAGTAACAAGTTCATGATAAATTTAATGGAATGGAAAGTTAAAAGGAGTTTAGGTTCCTAATGACGTCACAAAGCTCCCATCCAAGCCCTGTACAGTAAGAAAGTTAAAATTAGTTTGGACTGAGAACATAAAAATCTATCAGGCTGGAATAACAGGCATTAATAAAGTCAGGTATGAAGTTAAAAGGAAACAATATTTCTTCCAAGGACTATAAGCTATTAGCTTCCAAGGACTTCCAAGCTATAAAATGTCTTAACAATTCCCACCCCCCTGGAGTGACTACTATTTTCTTACTCACTGAGAAACTTAGTTCTCTAAAATCACAATCTGATTTTGATTTGATTGATTCTGAAATTAGATAACTAAGAATGAAATATCCCACTCTTGCCAGGAGGATCTATGTCACTTTGACAGAGAAAAGCAGCCTTGATTTACGACCAACATCCTCAACTTCAAAGAAGAAACATTTCTCATCTCTCTTAACTTTGTTACCAAAGAGACAAAGCTGGAGATACAATGCTCCCTGATTTCAAACCATATTACAAGTCTATAGTAATCAAAACAGTATGGTATTGGCATAAAAACAAACATATAGATCAATGGACAGAATAGAGAACCCAGAAATAAACCCATGCACATATGGTCAATTCATTTACAAAAGAGGAGGCAAGAATATACAATGGAGGAAAGGACGGTCTCTTCAATAAATGGTGCTGGGAAAACTGGATAGTCACATGCAAAAGAATGAAGCTAGACCATTATCTCACATTATACACAAAAATTAACTCAAAATGGATTAAAGACTTTAAGACCTGCAACATGGGTGGTAAGCTACCTGACATGAGTCTTAGCAATGATTTTTTTAATCTGACTCTAAAAGCAAAGATAACAAAAACAAAAATAAACAAGTGGGACTACATCAGACTAAAAAGCTTCTGCACAGGGGCCCCTGAGTGGCTCAAGTCAGTTAAGCATCTGCCTTTGGCTCGGGTTATGACACGGTCCTGGAATTGAGCCCTGCATCAGGCTCCTTGCTCAGCAAGGGAGCCTGCTTCTCCCTCTCCCTCTGCCCCTGCCTGTGTGCTCTCTCACTTACTCACTCTATCTCTCAAATAAATAAAATCCTTAAAAAAATAAATAAATAAAAAGCTTCTGCACAGCAAAGAAAACTATCAACAAAATGAGAAGACAACCTACTGAATGGGAGAAAATATTTGCAAATCATCTACCTGAGGAGCAGTTAATATCCAAAATATATAAAGAACTCCTAAAACTCAAAAGCAAAATAACAAACAATCCAATTTGAAAAAAAAAATGGGCAGAAGATCTGAATAAGACATTTTCCCAAAGACATACAAATGGCCAGCAGACACATGAAAAGATGCTGAACATCACTCATCATCTGGAAAATGCAAATCAAAACCATAATGAGATATCACCTCACACCTGTCAGAACAGCTATTTTATCAAAAAGATAAGAAGTAACAAGTCTTGGCAACTAAGTGGAGAAAAGGGAACCCTTTTGCCTGTTGGTGAGAATATAAATTGGTATAGTCACTATGGAAAACAGTATAGAGGTTTTTCAAAAAATTAAAATAAAACTACCATTTGACCCAGAAATTCCATTTCTGGGTATTTATCTGAAGAAAAAGAAACACTAATTCAAAGAGATACACATGAACCCTATGTTCATTGCAAGATTATTTACAATAACCAAGATACGGAAATAACCTAAGTGTCCACTGATCAATGAATGGATAAAAAAGATGTGAGATATATATATACAATGAAATACTACTCAGCCATAACAAAGAATGAAATCTTGCCATTTGTAACAACAAGGGTGGACCTTAAAGGGAATTATACTAAGTGAAATAAGTCAAAGACAAATACCATATGGCTTGTTAACATGTGGGAAAAACAAAACAAATGAACAAAACAAAACAAAACAAAAATCGCAGATGCCGAGAACAGAATGGCAGTTGCCAGAAGGGAGGAAGATTAAGGCAAGGGTGAAATGAGTGAAGGGATCAAGAGGTAAAAACTTCCAGTTATAAAATAAATAAGTCATGGGTATGTAATGTACAGTATGGTGACTATAGTCAGTAATATTATGAAGCACACTTGAAAGTTGTCAAGAGAGTAAATCCTAAAAGTTAACCTCATGTAGTGAGAGATGGTAACTGGATTTACTGTGATGATCATTTCACATGTATTACAAATAAATCAAGTTGTGTTATATACCTGAAAAAAATATAATATTATGTCAATTATACTCAATAAAAGCTTTAATTTTGAAAAAAATAACATAAAATATATGATCCACTGGACAATTTTGAGTTGGTCAGTAAGACTGTAATTTGAAGAATTTTAGTGTTCTGAATCTTTGGCCCTAATAATTAGATGCTTTCTTCTGAGTCTCAAAAAGAAAGAAGTAAAAGAGCAAAGAACGTCTTCTGATTTAACAGCCTTCAGCACTAGATGGACGTTGAGTGGGGAGGAACCTGTTTGAAATTCTCATAGTGGTACTCAAAACGTGGCCTGTGATTCTATTGCTGTCCCACAGACTGCTTCTTACCTTGCAGGCTACAACTGTCTTCAAGAACCCTGCACCACAACATAAATCAAACACGCTATTTAATTTAGTTGACTTTTTCTCACAGAAAGATTTTTTCAATGAAAGAAGCACTGCATTGACATACTCTGGCACAAATTCTTTAACTTCTCACATACTTGTACCTGTGTTGCACTAGCCTAACAGGCTTGAGTCTTTGTTATCATCAAGAACTGCTTCTGTTCAAATGATAGCCTGAGCTAGAGACCCAGCAAAACTGAGTCATAATCCAAGGGGACAAGTAACACTGAGTCTGAATCTGCCAGAAATACCCAGCAAGAAAAGAGGATTGCTAGTTGGTAATACTTTCCTCACTATTAAGCAGACTTCTTTTCCACTTTCAAATGCCTAGTGTTAAAAGTATGTAATTAAGTTGAGTAATTTGGGGTAGGAAGAAACTAAATAGGTATTCTTTAAACATAACCCAATCCAGAAGCTATTCAGTAAAGAATTTGAGACATCTAATTTGACAGAGAGTATGCTCGCAGTTGTGTTTTACTCATGTAGAAAATTACTGAAAGGAAATATGCTACCCAATACAATAATATGAAAGAGATTTTTTTTTTAAATCAAATTTTTGTTTCAACTTCACCCTTAATAAAAGCCAGACAAATTGTCCTGGTTGGTCTCCCTCCTTCAACTTAGTGAGTCCTATTGCATGGGTTGTAATTTCTTTGCTTCCTCATGAAGGTAGGTTCCTCAGTACACATTCAGGTCAAACAAAGGGCCACTGAGAGAGTGATCTTGCAGGTACTGAGAAGTATGACAGTCATTAGATGAGTGATCTGGTAACAAATGAGCTGGGGCATGGAAGGAAGCCTGTGTGTTCTTAGGCCTCCTGGCTCACCAAACTATGCTGCTGTGGAACAAACAATCCAGCCTACCTTCACCAGACCCTAAAAGCCTGTATGAGACACAGTGTCTGGCTTACTTTCCAAAGACGATACAAGAAATGGACAGGGCATACCTTCTCAAATTAAGAACAACCACCTTGCCTATGGGTTGCCTGCAGGCTCAATTCTATACTAGTGCAGACATCTGCCAAGCTCCTTTAGGAAAGGAAGAGAAAAAGGTACCAGTGACTGGACCATACATATAAATGATTACAGACTATAATTTTAGGAACATGTACGTGTACATGCCTGCACATTTCTGATAAAGATCCAAGAGATTCATATTTTAAAATGTTTTATATTTTATGTATATTAAAATGTATCTTATTTCAATTGTGAAAATTCTGTCATGTCAAAATAAGTCACTGAAAATTCTATTTGGGCCTGGGAGCAGAACCCAGTGACAAAAGTAAAAGTCTCAACAAATACTCTGTCCAAAAAGGAATGATAAAACTCGACAAAACTGTTTATTAAAAAATGATAACCATTTCAGGATTCTGGAAATTGACCAAAGGCATACATCAAATAAATGTTTATTGAAGAAAAATTACTAAACCTCAAGTAGGAACACTGATAGCCTGTGGCATTTCAACTTAGGGCTGCAGTCATATCCCCCTTCCCCTCACCCTGGTTTCATCTGTGTTCACTTTCAGGGGGTTGAATTGATTTAAAGTGAGGCAAGGAAAAACTCCAGCCAGCAACTCAGTGGAGATTGTATTCTGGAGCAAGCAATAGACAGGCAGACTAGCCAGAAATTAATCAGGGAGATCAGGAAAACGACATAGCCATAGTGAGCCATGATAACCTCCCAAATTCCCTGAGTAGCCTGAAGGCTGAACACATGTACAAGGATAAACACATACTCAGGAGAGAGTGGAAAAGGCCCTCCCTATTTCCATATCCCAGGCTGTGAGGCCTTGTGCAGAAGAAATGCAAGAAGAAAACCCAGCAGAAAATAAAAGCCAGGATAAACAGAAACTGAACTTATCTGAACTTTGAATGCATCCTCCAATCCACACATGGGTCCATTAACTAATCAAGGAATTTGAGCACAACTTCTGATCAATCATTACCTAACCATTAGGCAATGCTAAACCAGGGGCAACCCTCAGGAAGCCAGACTTACAAATAGAAAAACAATCCCCCCCCCAAAAAAAAAGCTGAGCAGAGACATCAGAGACATCAACGGCTACCAAATGTGATAGAGACAGACTCTAAAGCAGGTTTCAGCAATGGCACTGTTGATACTTTGGACCAGTTAATTATCTGTTGCAGTGGGTCTGGGGTTCCTATGCCTGTAGGATGTTCAGCAGCATCCTGTTCTCTGCCCATTAAAGTACAATAGCACCTCCCCCATGTCATCATAATCAAAAATGTCTCTGACAATGTAAAATGTTGCTAATAAACACAGGAAAAGATATTCAATATCATTAGCCATGAGGGTATGCAAATCAAAACCACAATGAGATATCCCTTCACGCTTACTAGGATGGCTGTAATGAAAAATACAGACAGTAACAGGTGTCGATGAGGATGTGAAGATATTGGAATCCTTGTACACTGCTGGTGGGACATAAGATGGTATGAAGCTGCTTTGGAAAACAGTCTGGCAGTTCCTCAAAAAGGTTAAATACATACTTACCATATGATCCAGCAATTACACTCCTGGACATATACCCAAGAGAAATGAAAACATATGTCCACATAAAAATTTGTACACAAATGTTCATGGCAGCTTTATTCCTAATAGCCAAACAGCTCAACATGTCCATCATGAAACAGCTCAAATGTCCATCAACCAATAAATAGACAAAATTCAGTATATACATTGGCATGGATATAATATGTATATCCCGTTGAGTATATACAATGGAATATTATTCTGCAATATAAAAGAATGAAGTATTGGTACATGTCACAACATGGATGAGCCTTGAAAACATTATGCTATGTTTTTAAAAAGCCAATCACAAAGACTACATAGTGTATGATTCCATGTATATGAGATATCAAGAGTAGTAAACCAATAGAGGAAGAAAGTAGATTAGTGATTTACTAAGGTAGAAAACACTGGAGGGAAATAAGGACTGACTGCTATTGGGTCCAGGATTTTTTTCCGGGATGATGAGAATGTTCTAAACTGTTGTATAATTCTGTTTATATAGTAAAAATCATTGAATTGTATACTTTTTAAAAAGTATATATTATATTGAAAATAAGGGTTTTAAGTGGGAAAAAACAAAATAATTAAAATGGTTCATTAGAAAATACCTATTTAACATAAAAGACAGCAAAAAAAGAAGAGAGGACAAGAAAGACAAATAGCAAATGGCTGACATAATCCAACCTTATCAATAATTTCATTAAATATAAATGTATTAAACACTCCAATCACAAGGTAGAGATTATCAGACTGGATAAAAAGACAAGATCAAATTATATGCTGTCTATGAGAGAAATATTCTAGGTTAAGACTCAAACAGGTTGAAAGCAAAAGAACAGAAAAGGACCATGCAAACAATAACATAAAAGAGTTGGAGTGGCTATATTAATATCAGAGAAAACAGACTTTAGTGTCCTTTTGGTTTCAGTTACTCTAGAAAGCTCCCTAGGTGATTCTACTTTCCTAAGGATTAAGGCCAAGGTATAGAGAAGACAAAGCTAACAATGGCCAAAGGTAACACACAAACCCTTAGGATTCCCTAAGGGAAAGGGAAGGATTAGGAACACTTTAGGATTATGGTTCCTTTTACTGGGGGAGACTGGAGATAAAAACTGCTTTTAATACCAATGAAACAGAGCTCACACTAATAAAGATTCTCTCCTTGATCAAACTCTAATCAGGCCCCTCTGAGCATTTTTTCAATTAGGCCTCAACTTCTGGGCTTCTGCGACCATCTCTGCATTGTTCAATTTTAGCAAAAGCCTGCTAAGTCAGTTTAATCAGAATCCCATTCTCAATATTTAATGAGGCTCATTAACTTACAATATATCCCCCCAGACAATGCCTAATCACTCTGGCCTGCCTCCAATAAAAAAAATCCTGTTAGAATGGTTTAGCGAGAATCTCCCCTTTCCCCTTATGTTTTCTTAGTGATTTTCCATCCATTGACCCCCTACCCTACACCTTGGCTATAAATTTCCACTTTTCCTTGTATTTAGAGTTGAGCCTGCTCTCTCTTCCCTACCACAAAACCCCATTGCTGTAGCGCCTCTTAAATAAAGTTTGCCTTACCATCTTGAATATGTGTTATGAATAATTTTTTCTTTAACAACACTCATGTGGGTTGTATCGTAAGCTACTGTAGCTTAAGAAAACACACACAGCAACTGGCTCGTTTATTTCATTTTTAGTATTCACTTATAATAAAAGTTATCTTACCGCCTGCAATCTTTGAGCATGGTATTCTGCTGCCGAAAAATAATTTCCTGGTGTTACCAGTTTATCAGTCATGTTTGATACATACACACCAATTTTAGTCATCTGTGTGGATGTTGTATTTGTAGTCTGTTGGAGCTTTTTTCTCTGAAAAACTGTCTAAAATAAAAACATAAAAATTTAAATATACACATCTAAGTGAGTAAAGAGCACATTTTTCTGTGTTCAGTTAATTTTGTTATTATTTGAATTACTGGATAATTCCTTGGAAGATTTTAACTTAATCTTTTTAAGTTTTTAATTCCAGTTAGTTAACATACAGTGTAATATTAGCTTCAGATGTACAATATAGTGATCGAACACTTCAGACGCCACAAGTATACTCCTTAATCCCCATCAACTATTTACCCATCCTGTCACCTCCTCCCCTCTAGTAACCATCAGTTTGTTCTCCATAGTTAAGAGTCTGTTTTTTAGTTTGCCTCTCTCGCTCTCTTTTTTCCCCTTTGTTTGTTTCTTAAATTCCACATATGAATGAAATCAGATGGCATTTGTCTTTCTCTGACTTATTTTGCTTAGCATAATACTCTGTAGCTCCATCCACATCATGGCAAATGAGGAATTTTTAATTTTAGAGAGGTACATAGCACATTTGTTGATTCTGCAGTTTCAAAAACCTACAGAGAAAAATAAAATTATTACCTGGGTATCCCTACAAAATACATTGTCTTTTTCGGGAATCTTTTTAGGCACAGTTTGTGTTCCAGCATTGTGATATTCTATTCCTGTTATTTTATGTCTGAATCCACCAAGAAACGGTTTGTGAAAGTCAGATTTTATAATCTCAACAGCTACCTCCTGGTACTTAGTAATGCCTAAGGAGGTAAAACCAAGATTGAAAGTTCACCTACAAAGGAACTCTAAAACACTTTATCTAAAAGATATGAAATAACTAACCAGTTTGTACTCTGACAGTTATGATTTGAGAGGCATCATTTAATCCTTGTATTCTTTTGATTGGAAATAGACCTGGATCTGTAGAAAAAATTTCCACTTGTACAATATCCTGTGGCTTAACTCCATGTTGCAGTAGAGTCTCATTATTTTTAAGAATCATTCCTAAAAATGACATGAAATTAGAAGAAGTACTATGACAAAGAAATAACCATACATACTATTTTAAGGGGATGAAAAACATGAAAGATGATTATATGAACACATATAGTTCAATTGAATAGAATATTGATGATGTCCATTCCTTGCTGTAATGTTATTACAGAAAACACCACAATGGGAAAAGTTAAGATGCAAGAATTTGCATTATAAATAAAGCTACAACTCTCACAGGATTTCTCATCAGAAATACAAATATATAATAACTATGCAACTCTATAACTATTTAAAAATAAAAACATATTCTATGAGCAAAATCATATTCTAAACATTGAGTCTCTAAAAAATCACAATGTGTTATAAGTAAACACAGGACATATCTATATCAGGAAAAATGTGATTATTTTCATACCCATTCCTCTCTCCAGTGCAGAAAAGCATATACTCAGAGTTCCATCCTTCCCTTTCTGTTTCTATAATCAGGAACTCATGTAAATAAATTCATGAAAAAGTGGAGTTAAGCCTTAGGTTTGTGCTGAGAAAAAGTGTACAGCACCTTATTTCTGTTATTTTATAGCTTTTTTAGTTCTATCTCCTTTCATTGGTTTTTTATGTAAATTGACTCAAATTTTACTTCTCTATTTGAAGGAATACAAAACTATGTATGTTATTGGCTGCTGTTTTGATAGAATTCCTATCACTCTTCCAATGCATGGTCTTCCTAAATTATAACTAGGAACTTGAACATAGCAAAGATTTTGTTACACTCATTCTTAGAAATATATCAGATACCACCATTCTATTTTAGCTATGTTTAAGAAAGCACAAGATCCATGAGTTTAAATTTCACACCCCAAATTCTTAACTTAAAAAATTAACACGAATATTATATGGACTATATGATAGGTTGTCCCAGAATATATCCATGTCCTAATCCCCAGAACCTATGAATGCTAACTTTTNTCTTAACTTAAAAAAATTAGCACAAATATTATATGGACTATATGATAGGTTGTCCCAGAATATATCCATGTCCTAATCCCCAGAACCTATGAATGCTAACTTATATAGCAAAGATGACTATAAATTTTATTAAGTTAAAAATTTTGAGATGGAGAGATTATCCTGGAATATCTATGTGGGTCCTAAGTGTAATCACAAATGCCCTTAGGGAGGAAGGAAGGGAGATTTGACTACAGAGGAGAAGATGACAAAACAAAAGCAGAGAGATTTGAAGATGCTCTCTGTTTGCTTTAAAGATGGAGGGAGAGGCCGTGAGCCAATGAATGCACGGTGTACCACTCTAGAAGCTGGGAAAGACAAGGGAGCAGATTCTCCCCAGAATCTCCAGAGGGAGAACAGCCCTGCCCACATGTTGGTTTCATCTGAGTGAAACTGACCTATGATTTTTGGCATCCAGGACTGTAAGAGAAATTATGTGTTATTAAGCTTGTGGTTAATCATTACAACAGCCACAGGAAACTAATACAGATTCCCAGAGCCCTCTTCATTCTAGTTTGTATAGGAGGCTGTGGCCCACCAAATTTGAACTCCAATTCTAGTACTAGAAAAAAGCACCTATGTTAGAGAGCAGTTGACATAGAATCAAGCTCTTTTATTATCACAGCTGACATAAATAAGCCTGTTACCCAGTGGTGATGACTGGCACCTACACATAAAGGTTGGTCATGAAGCACAAAGAACAGAGAGAGTCTCAAATACCACTGGCTAGCTATTCCAGTCTCAAAGTGCTTTCTCTTCTCCAATTTTGAACTTTATCTNTAAAAAAAAAGAAAAAAGCACCTATGTTAGAGAGCAGTTGACATAGAATCAAGCTCTTTTATTATCACAGCTGACATAAATAAGCCTGTTACCCAGTGGTGATGACTGGCACCTACACATAAAGGTTGGTCATGAAGCACAAAGAACAGAGAGAGTCTCAAATACCACTGGCTAGCTATTCCAGTCTCAAAGTGCTTTCTCTTCTCCAATTTTGAACTTTATCTTATACTTAATGCCAAGCAAGGAGTTTCAAATTCACTTTTTGGAGTCATACCTGTATTTAAGTTCAGATTCTACCACTCATTAGCTGTGTGAATTTGTATAAGTTTCCCAAGCTTTAGTTTCCTTCCTTCAAAAAAAGTTAATAATACCTACCTCAAAGGGTTGTTATATGGACTGAATGATAATAATGTAGGCAAAACATTTTGTAGATGGACTAGCACACAGTATGTCGCAATAAATTAACCATCATGATTGTTATTACTAATAACTATTTAAATTTTAGCGTTGTTTCCCTACCCAAGCTTTAATAGTCAGTTGTTTGAATTTACATGAGCATCTTAGTATTACAGCACATTCATTATTATCTCAAAATTTTTAACTTAATAAAATTTGTAGTCATCTTTGCTATATAAGTTAGCATTGGGCGCCTGGGTGGCTCAGTGGGTTAAAGCCTCTGCTTTCGGCTCAGGTCATGATCTCAGGGTCCTGGGATCGAGGCCCACATTGGGCTCCCTGCTTAGCGGGGAGCCTGCTTCCCCCTCTCTGTGTCTGCCTGCCTCTCTGCCTCCTTGTGATCTCTCTCCCTCTGTGAAATAAATAAATAAAATCTTAAAAAAAAAAAGTTAGCATTCATAGGTTCTGGGGATTAGGACATGGATATATTCTGGGACAACCTATCATATAGTCCATATAATATTCGTGTTAATTTTTTAAGTTAAGAATTTGGGGTGTGAAATTTAAACTCATGGATCTTGTGCTTTCTTAAACATAGCTAAAA
Source organism: Ailurus styani (assembly GCA_002007465.1). Lineage (NCBI taxonomy): Eukaryota > Metazoa > Chordata > Mammalia > Carnivora > Ailuridae > Ailurus > Ailurus styani. The sequence goes on from LNAC01000151.1 coordinate 2,224,053, forward strand.
TAGAATGGTGGTATCTGATATATTTCTAAGAACAAGCGTAACAAAATCTTTGCTATGTTCAAGTTCCATTATAAACTATTATTTAGTTTCCTAAAAATAATTTTGAAATTGAACTGTTTGGGCACCTGGGTGGCTCAGTCGTTAAGCATCTGCCTTTGGCTCAGGGCATGATCCCAGGGTCCTGGGATCGAGCCCCTGCATCAGGCACCCTGCTCTGCGGGAAAGCCTGCTTCTCCCTCTCCTACTCCCCACTGCTTGTGTTCCCTCTCTCGCTGTGTCTCTCTCTCCAATAAATAAATAAAATCTTAAAAAAAAAAAAAAGAAATTGAACTGTCTCTGATTTGATGAGGAGGAATTTAATAGGTATGGCTTACTCCTTTTTAGTGTTTAGGATTTTCCCACACAAAAAAATGTTTCTATTTCCCTGGAAACTTTTTTTGTGGCATCTTTATAAGTTAGTATGAAAACTTCAAAACTAAAATATTAGCATCTGTGCAGACATATTCTACAGAAACATTTATTTAGCTATGCAGCTCTTGCTCACTCTTTCACAGTTATAAAGACTATGTCCTCTCCTGACACAAGGCTACTATAAAGTGGACTGCTCAATACTGCCCATAAAACAGAAATCAACTTGAACACCATGGGAATGTGAGTTGACTTTAGTGTATAAAGACTGATAGAGAAACCATTTTTAGTCCTTTCCTTATTCTATACATACTCATTCCTCATCAACTTCTCTTAACCTCATTGTCTCCCCCTCCCTGCACAGAACCTACTTCTAGCCACTCTAAACTTCTTACAACTTCCACCAGAGTCCCAGATTTTCTCATCTTTTTGGTATTTAGCACAAATATTACCACTTTTATTAAATGAAGCTTTCTAGACTCTCCCAGTTTCTTTCCTCTCTGTTCTCACAGTTTTTTGTGCATATCTCCATTAAAACATTTACACATTATGTGGTAACTATTGCATACATCATCTTTCTGACTAGTCTATAAACAATCTGAGAACAAAGACTTTGTTTCATGTTTCTTTACATCTTCAGTTCTTAGCTAAGTATTTAGAACAAGTATGTCAATAAAAATGTGTTGAATGCATAATCAAAATATAATGTTCAAACAGTACATATCAATATAACAAATCAAAGATCTTGATTATTTACATGATAAAACTAAAGAAGTCTTGATAGAAATTTTATTAGCTTCCAAGCTTACCTGAATATCTTATCTGCAGTACATTAGATGGGATCTTTAGTAGGTATGAAAAATGATCCTTGAGGTATTTTACAATGATGTCTACTTTAAAAGGCATTATAATTTCCTGGCCCACAGGAAAAAGTACAACTTTTACTATAGATAAAAAGGGAAAAGAAAGAACCATAGTCAAAAGCAAGGGTCAGCAACCTACAGTCCACAAGCAGATAGAGAATGATGGAGCAATGTTTAGTCACATAGAATGCAGACTGCCTCACCATGTTCCTGCACTGCCCTTCCATGGTAAGAGTTCCGTTTTAATTTCTATGAAGAGTGACATTGAGCTTTTGTTTTGCAGATTAATCCAGAATCTCAAGAATTAGCAGTGGTCAGCACCTGCTCCTCCCAACCCCAGCTTCAAGTTCCAATCTTTTTTTTCATTCTCTGCTATGAGGATCAGTGCACATTCAGGATTACTTCTTCACTCAGATTACCACAAGAAATAGGAAATAAAACTAAACTGCTTTTAAAGAGTCCCAATATTTGGTATTATACTGGTATTAATTGGTACTAATCTGGTACTGGTATCTGGTATTATATAATTCAAATACAGGAACATCTCAGAAAATCAAGCATTTTTGTGTACTGAATATCAGAACAGGAGACCCGGAGACCTAGAGGGTGTCCCTGAAGCTGTAATGTGCATTTGCAGGCTTTGATTACATAATGATAGCATGCATCAGTAAATCAGTGCATATTCATGAAGTTAAGAAAATCCAATAGAATAGGGTGGATGGGTTATGGACATTTGGGGAGGGTTTGTGCTATGGTGAGTGCTATGAAAGGTGTAAGCCTGATGATTCACAGACCTGTACCCCTGGGGCAAATAATAATAAAAAAAAAAAAAAAGAAAGAAAATCCAATAAAGAAATTTTCAAAGAAAAAGATATCTAAGTCCATTCTTCTTCCCATAATTGATTTATGTCTATAACTGCAAAAATGTAAAACAGGAAATCACTGTTCATTACAAATATCTAGAATAACTACATACAAATCTACTTTTCAAAAAAATAGACATTACATGGCTCACTGCCCATTCTATAAAATAGGAAATCAAGACATTTACATGTAGACAATAAAGAAAATGTTATAAAAGCTTATTATAATGGGATAAACTTTCTTCTTTTACATTTACAGATTTTAAATTTTAATGGAGGAGATGTAATAAGATGTAAGAACTGAGTAATAAGTAAGATAGAGGGCAGAGTGTACACTGCAAACCAAAAAGTTTTGTTCTAGATTCCTGACGCATGACAATTTTCATAAAGCTAAATGACACATTTATCAATAATCCCAGAATAAAATTTAACTAGGCATTGTTAATGCTGAGGTTGAGATTGTTAAAACTTATTTTCATAGCTATCAACAAAGAAAACACTCTCACAGATGTTAAATTATCAGAAAGCTATTCTAGTTGTTTTACAGATTCAAAATTCTATGGTAAACATATTTTAACATTTTCATAGCAGTGACTTCCTAAGCTTTGGGAAGGGGAGGTGTGTGAAGGAATGTGTGAGCCTCAGAAAGTACAGGACCAAGACAACTTTATTCTAATCTCCATATGCTTGTTACAAACTATAGTATCAGGCAATCACAGAAATACAAAAAAATGGGAGCCCAGGGGGTGCCTGGCTAGCTCAGTCAGTAGAACATGTAATCTTGATGTCAGGGCTGCAAGTTCAAGCTCCATGTTGGGCATAGAAATTACTTTAAGAAACAAACAAACATGTCTTCTTGACTAGATTGTTTTTTGGGTGCTGAGTTTGATAAGTTCTTTATAGATCTCGGATACCAAGGGAAACCAGTATGGAGGTTCCTAAAGACATTAAAAATAGAGCTACCCTATAACCCAGTAATCGCACTACTGGGTAATTACCCCAGAGATACAGATGTCACAAAAAGAAGGGGAACTGCACCCCAATGTTCATAGCAGCAATGTACACAATAGCCAAACTGTGGAAGGAGCTGAGATGTCCTTCAACAGATGAATGGATAAAGAAGATGTGGTTGATATATACAATGGAATATTACTCAGCTATCAGAAAGGATGAATACCTACCATTTGCATTGACATGGATGGAACTGGAGAGTATTATGCTAAGTGAAATAAGTCAAGCAGAGAAAGAAAATTATCATATGATTTCACTCATATGTGGTAGATAAGGAATAGCACAGAGGACCATAGGGGAAGGGAGGGAAAACTGAATAGGAAGAAATCAGAGGGGGAGACAAACCATGAAAAACTCTGGAGGCCAGGGAACAAACTGAGAGTTGCAGAAGGGAGGGTGGTGGAGTGTAACTGGGTGATGGGTATTAAGGAGGGCATATGACATGATGAGCACTGTTATACACAACTAATGAATCACTGAACACTACATCAAAAACTAATGATGTACTATATACTGGCTAATTGAACTTAATAAAAAAATAGCTTTTGAAACAAATAAACAAGAGGGAAAAGGAGCATTCGGTTAATCAGCCAACTAGGCTGGTTCTAGGTATAACCACCTCCTTGCTGCTCCACTTTGGTTTTGTTACCAACAATGTAGTAATAACTCCTACATGCCATGAACATTATCCCTTTAAAATTAACCAATAATGCAAGAGAACAACAATTTTTCCAAAGCTAAAGATAAAATTAACCCTAAGCAGAAGTATGGAAATATGAAAAAGTAACAAGATATGAAGAATGACCACTGGATATGAAATCTAGAGTCAAATTCCATTCCAACTCTTTCTTGCTAGCTATGAACAACTAATTCCACAGAGGCATGCAAAAGAACTACAATTATACTCAAGAATTTGTCCATTTTCCAAGGTTCCTAAACATTTTAAAAACCTTCTTTATTTAGAAAAAAAATGGATCAATATCAACTTAAAATTTAATGGTGTTCATCTATTTAGGGAAAATAGATAGTATAAAATAGAGTACCTTCACAATTAAGAGATCAAGTGGTAGTAGCTATAGAAGTTTGGTGGACAAAGGAAAGGGAAAGTAATGTAATATCAAATATAAAACAAATCTTCAAGCAAAAGAAATTTGAAAAAGCAACCACTCTTCAAAATGAGGAAAAGAAATTCCTATCTTCCTTATGTAATACCTGTTGCTAAAGGATCTTTCATTGATGGTTTCAGAGATTCCTTTATAGCCTTTATCTTATCCAGAAACGCCAGAGATCCAGCATTTGAATACCGTTTGGCTGGCTGAATTGCATTATCATATTTAGTTAGATAGTGCTCTGTATAATCTCTTGGAGAATATGAAATTTGTTTCGGCAACAAAGCTTCTTCCATGAGTTCTTCATCTTCTGGTTCCACATTTGATAAGCTCTGGTAACTTTCCTCCTTAGCATGTGTTGTAGAGCCCTCAGTAGGTGGTTCAACTTCAAATTCATTATCTTCTGTTTGATCTGACTCTGGAAACTCTTCCGAGGGAACTGGAATACTGATAATCTCAGAAGCATCTTTATTTTCTTCTGATGTGTTAACAACATTCTGAGCATCAAATTCTTCTTCCTGATCAGACATTTTCCTGAGCCAAGAAAAATAAATATATTTATTACACATAAAAATTTCTACACCAAATATCAAATTCTTTGGTGGTATACAGCAATGTTCATAACATACTGTAATGCTGCTCATTATTTTTTTTAAAACAGTGATTATTTTGGTAATGGCATCAGGTAAAAGCATTGGTGAATTTTTTTTTTAAGATTATTTATTTATTTATTTGAGAGAGAGAGAGCATGAGAGGGGAGAAGGTCAGAGGGAGAAGCAGACTCCCTGCAGAGCTGGGAGCCCGATGCGGGACTCGATCCCAGAAGTCCGGGATCATGACCTGAGCCAAAGGCAGTTGCTTAACCAACTGAGCCACCCAGGCGCCTGCATTGGTGAATTTTTAATAAAAACACCACAGAAAGTAAAAATTATACCAAAAGAGAACCTCAAGGCACAATTTAAGAAAAACCTACTGTCAACAATCTACTGAAAATATATTGTCATCGTCTCCTTATTCAAAGAACAATACCTTGTGAAAGGACTTATTTGAATAGCTTTTTTCCCCCCAAAAAACAAAGTAACACAGGATTTATGCTTCTGGGATTACAACTGATTAGAAGCTCCAAGGAATCTGCCAGCTCCACAGCAACCATACCCTGGATAGTATCACGCTCTGTAGTAGTTTTGTTCTCACAAACTGCAGCAAGTCTCCAAGGACCTATGTTTCCCAAAACAAACATATCAACAAATGAATGTGGGTTGATCTTGGAGCTGACCAGGGCCTGAGGTACAGCAACCAAGAGTTTTGGCTTGGGAGACAGTATGTGAGCATCCAGGACTGTGGGCCAGAGTGGGCTAGGGCAGCCTAAGGCCAGGCTTCAGGGTCAGGAGCTGGATCAGAGCAGTGAGGAGCTCAATCGCAGAGAGGCTACCTATAGAAGCTGGCAGCCAGGAAGGGAGGATAGAAGTGGCCTTAAAGTGTATTTCTATGACAACAGATTAATAACAGGGGCAGATTAATATTCAGAACAGCAGTGAGGTGAAAAAGCTGTGTTCGGGGCTAACAGATTAAGCACAAATCCTTATAGAGAGAAAAAAAAATAACCTTAGTCAATGAAGTTCTCTGGCAGCTAGATGACAAATTTCCAAAAACATGGAATATCTGGAATAAAATATGTATGTGTTAAATTGAATGAATATAGCATTAGAGTTGAAGAAAGAATTAGTAAACTAGAAGATAAATAAAAGGATTTTATATAGAATGCTGTAAAGAGATAAGGATATGAAAAGTATGAGACATTAAGGGCCATGCAAAAGAGAAAAAGTCTAGCATATTTTACTGCTAAGTATATCTTCGCTGTGAGCTGAGAATGGTTTTGTACTTTGAAAATGAAAAATAATAAAGACTATGCAACTGAAACTATATGGGGCCTGAGAAGCCCTTTCCAGAAAGTCTGTCAGCTCCTGATCTAATATATACCAAATTGGAATCCTAGAGAAAACAAAAAGGTATAAGAGAGAAAATATTTTTAAAAGTGATGACTGAGAATTTTACAAAACTGATGAAAAATATGGATCCAAAGAGCCAAAAGGCATAACATAAATATACACCCAATGGGATAAGTAAAAATAATTCAAAGCCATATACGCTGTAATTACATTACAGAATAACAAAGAGAAGATCTGGAAAGCATAGAGTGATAAAGAACTTATCATCTACTACTTTGAATAATATTAATTTGCTAACATTGATACAAAGGAAAGAAAAGTAAAATTATTACAGATTTCTTGTTAGAAATATAAAAGCCAAGGTAACAATGGACAAATTAAAAGAAGATAACTATCAACCTAGAATTGTGCACCTAGCAAAATTCTCTTTCAAGAAAGAAAATAGAAATATTTACAAATAAGTTACGACCAAGATACCTGCTCTAAAGAAAGTTCTAAAGGATACACTTGAAGGAAGAGGAAAATGGGCTCAACACAAGTCCAAAGTGCAAAAGGAAAGGTGAACAAATAAATTATAAGCATATGGGTAAACACAAATACTGTCAACACAACATAATAGTGGAAAACTGAAATATTAGACAATAAGAATATGTAATTGGGAAGGGAAAAATGAGAGTGAACTGTTCTCAAATTCTTATACTGTTGACAAAATTGAGGGATGTGATATTCTTAACCCTAGACTTTGTTAAATAGGCATAGCTGAATTTCAAGTACAAGCAATAAAAAAAAAACTGAAACAAAGTTTTACACTTCCAAAATAATAAAGAAAAAAGTGAAATAAGAACAAAAACTGAATAAAAACTCAAATTTTAAAAAGTTCAAGAAACCTCTTTAGGTTTCTCACCCACAAAAAAATTTTCCTTTTGGCTAGTTTCTCCTGTAGCAGGGCTTAATGGCCTGATTAGAGAGAGAGTATCATAAAGAAGCCTTGACCCCTAGCAACATAGTCATCGCACTACTTTGGAGAGGCTGAGGTAATGCTTTTGTTTCTATCTGGTGGGTCATCCTCCCCGCAAAATGGCCAAGATGTCATTTTCTAAAACAGCAACAAAATCAAGAATGTCTGCCCTTCAAAAAACATACCTAGAAGACTAAAAAGACAGACCATAGCCTGGGAGACAATTTTTTGCAAAGCTTATTTCTGATCAAGGACTTATAACCAGAATATATAGAGAACTCTCAAAACTCAAGATGAAAAGAGTAACAGTTTAAAAGTGAGTAAAATAGTTAAACAGGTAAGTCAACAAGGACTATATATCCAGAAGGCAAAGAAGCGGGGCCAGGACTGGAATGGCACAAGTGTGACGTCACACCTGAACTGAGCCACGCTTGCAGGTGTACCTGAAGACAAATGCCTCCTCAAATTTGGGGCCTCGTTGTCTCAATTGCCTCAGTCTAGCCGTGGCCCCAAGGACAAGCACTTGAAAAGATGCTCAGTATCATTAGTTATTAAAGAAATGCAACTTCAAATATATGTATTTTTTAGCCCAACGATACCAAGTGCTGGTGAGTATGAGGACAAGTGGAACTCATAGCTCAATGGTAGAAACAAAAATTGGTACAGCATTTGAAATAACTGTTAGTTTTCTTATAAAATTAAACATACACTAACATATGACCCAGCAATGTGTTTTTTACCCAGACAGAATGAAAAACTATATTCATACTAAATTTGCTCACAAAAGTGTATAAAGCCTTTCTTCTTCTTCTTCTTCTTTTTTTTTTTTTTAAGATTTTTATGTATTTATTTGCCAAAGAGAGCACAAGCAGGAGGAATGGCAGGCACAGGGAGAAGCAAGCTCCCTGCTGAGCAGGGAGCTCGATTCGGGACTTGATCCCAGGACTGTGGGATCAGCTGAAGGCAGATGCTTAACTGACTAAACCACCCAGGTGTCCATAAAGCCTTTATTCTTAATCACCGAATAAAGGAAACAACACAAGTTTTCCTCAGTTGAGGCATGGATCCACATACTATGAGACAGTCACAAAATGGACTACCACTCATAAAAAGGAATAAACTATTGATACAACATGGGTGAATCTCAAATGGATTATGCTCAGCCAATTCTAAAAGCTACATACTTTATGATTCAATTAAGTGAAAAAGCAAAGCTGATGGTTCACAATCCCTAGAGTTCCCTGAGGGGTAAAATCCGATACTGAGTTCCAAACATGGACTGCAAGGAGAAACTAAAGAAAAGAGGCAGCACTCCAGACTGGTAGGTGGCAACTTTAATAAGTGAGGGGACTTACACACAAGGCTTATCTTTGGCAGCCCCAAGACAGTAGATCTCTGGACCCACCAGCCAGAATCTTAAAGAGATTATATATAGAGGCCTTTATTGGGTTCAGTCCGGTATCCAGTCCAGATGGTCTCAATTACACATTACTCTCTCAAGGCTGGGTCCTTGAAGCAGCCCCTAGCAAGGGGACCTTGGGGGGTGGGGGTGGGGGGGTCCATTCCAAGGACAGGGGAGCAGCCTGTGATTACCCCAGTTCAGTTCACTGGTCAACCAGCAATCACACTTCCATGACTGCTTCCCACAAAAACACATGCCAGTACCTACCATGTTACAGGTACAACTACATATTTGTATAGGGATAGAATAAGTGTGGAAGATAAAAGGCAGAGGGGAGAACATGGGTGTAAAACAGATTTTCACCGTTCATTCTTTTTACTGTTTGAACTTTTACATTTGCCTATTCAAATGTAAATGTTTTAATCTTAAAATTGTTCAAAAAGAAAAAAGCAGTCCCTATTAAGATTGCATACAAAAATGTCCCTCTTGATCTTAGGGGGAGGGAGGGAAAAATGAAACAAAATGAAACCAGAGAGGGAGACAAACCATAGGAGACTCTTAACCTCAGGAAACAAACTGAGGGTTGCTGGAGGGGAGCGGGGTGGGAGGGAAGGGGTGGCTGGGAAATGGACATGGCGGAGGGTATGTGCTATGGTGAGAGAGAAAAAAGTTCCTCTTTCACCGACAACGCATGATTTCACTGATGTACCTAGAATGTTAGTGTAACATTGCCTTCCACCAAACACACCTGATGAATTTTTAAGTTTTTTAGGAGGCCTGGCAAAGACCACGGGAGGAAAGGAGCGCGCCAAGGAGGAAAGTGTGACAGCCCTCTATTTGCTAGACTGGAAATGTCTCCACGGATGCCTACACGTCTTCTAATGTCAGACTTGGGTTACACACCCGTCTTGCTTTACTATCGCTTATGATAAGCGCTCCGGGTGGAAGATGAAGTACACCTTCCGCCTGCTGCTGCTGCTTCCGAAGCCCAAATGTGAGACACAGAGCCAGAAAAGGAACCAAGAAAAATGGGATGCTCTGTACGACTTTTAAAGTAGAGGAGGAACATTCTCCAGCGAGCACGCAGTCCCCAGAGCTAAGGCGGGACCCCGCACAAAGTTCCGGGCGTCCGGCGCCAGAGTCACCGGTTCGAGGCCGGTCCGGGGGTGGGGCCGGGAGAGGGCAGCCCAAACCTGTCCTCCTACCTGACTGAGACACGCAGCTACTCGGGTCGCAGAGGTTTCTCAAGGAGGGCTCTGAGGAAGCAGCGTCCGCACCCGCCGTAGTCTCTGTTGCCGGCCATATCCTAGCAACGGCCCTGCCGCCGCCTCCTCCCGCGGGGCACCGATCCCGCGAGAAGAGGCGGTGCTCGCGGGGGAAGACACGCGGGGGAGGGGGGGGCCAGGGGGGCAAGC
>LNAC01000151.1:2234201-2249239 GCA_002007465.1 Ailurus styani
AGGCAGAGGGAGGGGAGGGGGGAGGCAGCGGCGGGGAGGGTTGTCGGGTTCAGGTTACCTAGAGCGAAAGTGAATGGGACGCTGCTCTCCAAACTTCCTCTTACACTTGTGAAAGGTGGCACAGTTCTCCGAACCAAACGCTGGCAGCAATTTGGCTTATAGATACAAAACCTCGGGATTGGCGAAAATGTAAATATAAAAAGAGAGTGAAGATCTGGACAGAGAAGAGCACAGTTGTACACAGTAGGAGCCTACTTGCATTTATTAAAATTAGATCTTGGTTCTTAATTTTTGGCAGCCAAAGAAAAAACGGAGACAGGAACTATTCCCTTTTAAATCAGGAGAAGCAAAACATTTGTTAATCACGTAATTATAAAGGTGTTTTTCTATCACTGTAAGTTCTTTAAGGTTTTTAAAGAAGCACATGTTATTGGGGAAAAGGATCAATTATGTTCCTATTGCAAATGTAGTGATAACTATCACGTGGCTTTATAATAGCTAATATTAAGTATTATTTGTTACTAAGCACTTCACATATATTTCTAATTTAACCCTCGCAAGGATTTTGATTAGCCTCATTTTACCAATGAGGAAACTAAGGCTCAGAGAGGTTTAATGGGGGAGCCAGGATTAAATCCAAGCAGTCTGATTCCAGAACCTCAATTTTAAACCACTATTTTATGCTGTTGGATTTAACACCCTTTGATACTTAAGAAGCATGTAAGATTAAGTGATTAAATTTTTGTCTATAGTACAAATCCATTCTTCCTTCATAATGTTCAATGCCTTCATTCCTTTATAGCATTCTGCTGAAATTGCATTCTCATCTCCCCAATAACTTCCTAATGTCCAATTTCATTTCCCCCAATGTCTTCATTCCATTTTATGACAGATTTCTTACCAGAACAATACAAAATATGCATTACATTCAAATACAACAGGCTTTAATAATGGTTTTAAATAAAAGCAAATGTGTTTAACCCACTTCATGAATCTGCCATTCATAAAGAGCAAAGAGGGGGAAGCATTCATGTAACTGCTAGGGTTAGTCCTTCATGGGTAAACCAGGTAAATCATAATGTATCTTATATTAGTAAAGAGAATTCCACTGGTTTTAAACACTCGCTTTTCTGGGTCTCCTCTTTAAAATGTATCATTTGTTGTCCTCAATGTTAGGGACAGTATGAACAAACTGGGTTTAAGCATAGAGACAGGAGATGGGAGGGAAGAAAACCTGGTAGAGAACTTTAAGTACTTCACAGTGTTGAATGTGACTTGATAACCACTGTATGTTCATATTTTATTTACAGTTGGCTGTGGAGATGATCTTATACAACTCAATCTTAAAATATGTGCCTAACTTAATTGGTAGACTTCTGAGGTAATCTGCAGGTGGAAATGGTTATTACATATCAAAATCACACACACACACACACACACACATACACACAAATATATAGTTGTTTGGTTATACAAAATAAATGTGAAAGCAAACTGAAAACAACCAATAGGAAAAAGACTCTCAATTCTGAAAGTGGAAAAGTAATTTTTAAATTTCATTTTATATTTTACTTTTCACAATAAACTTAAACATTTTCTCAGGATTCATTGCCCAAAATGACTTATCTTTACTTCTCATGAAATATCTACCTTTATTTATCTCAGTATTTATTTATACAATAAGTATTTCTTTTAATTTCTTTTATTTCTACAAAGATGCCACCTAGTGGCCTTATGAAATCAAGCATCTCAAAGTATTTCCTACTGTTATGAGAGAAAATACTCGAATTTAGAAAACCTGAAAATTATGATTTAGATTAAATTTGGATCATACCTCTATGAGCTTGTTAAAAGACTATATAAATACAGATCCACAGTTCCTTTTCTGAAACTTTAAGACAGATGTGCTTGAATTGATTCAGATTTTTCAGATTTTTGGAAGGCAATATGTAAATATACTGTATAATCCGCAACTCTGTCAGTACATCTGGGGAAGTAGTCCAGAATCAAATACATGAAGAATTCTGTGGCAAAAATATATTCATATTCACATTAAAGTGAGATAAAGACCACAAATAGCTTTATGTCAATTCAGGTTAGATTTTGCTTCCAAATGAGTTATGAAAAAGTTTGGTTTTACCCAATTATAGAAAGAGAGAATGAAATGAAATATTCTGTCATAAAATAGTATAAGAGGCATTTAGAATAACAGTATGAGAGCCATTTAGAAATGCCTAAAATGTTCACCTGAAAAAAAGTATTTGAAGATCATGAGAAATCCCAAAAAAGAATCTCTCCAATGCTTTTCATTTAGAGTCACATACAGAAAGAAGCTAATCCATCATAAATTCCATTTAAGCACACTACAAAAAATTAGCTACTAATATAAACCTAAAGATCACTTTGAAATCTCATTATTAGCAATGCATGGCAAGGTAAATTAGAGTTTTATAGCACATTCAAAAATTTGGTATTTTTTTTGTGTGTGACTGGTGTGTTCCCTTTCCCCTACCCTATGGTTATGGAAGCATGAGTTGAAATGGCATCATCCTCAGCCCAGATCCCTTATGTGACTCTTTTGAGAACTGTCGACCCTCATTAGACATGTAATATGAATAAGAAACAATTCTGTTGTGTTAAGACATTAGGATTTAGAGGTAACCTATTCTAATTTACTACTTTTCTCTGCTTTCCTTCACTAACTAGAGTTTTGGCTTATTCTCTTTAAATAAAGACTTTTAAATACATCCCTATAAATAATTCAAATCATGTATCACATTCCCACTTTGATTTCTTGTGAATTCTATTAAAAATAAACGTCTTCAGAGGTGCTTGGGTGGCGCAGGCAGTTAAGCATTTGCCTTCGGCTCAGGTCATGATCTCAGGGTCCTGTGACCCAGCCCTACATCGGGCTTCCTACTCAGCAGTCTCCTTCTCCTTCTGCCCCTCACTCCCACTCGTGCTCTCTCTACTCTCTCTCAAATAAAATCTTTTAAAAAGAGAAAATAAACCTCTTCATCCCCCTGTAAGTCAAACTTCTATCTTCTCATTTACTTCTTTCTCAAAATGTTAGTATTACTATTATTGTAGCATAGGCTATAATCCCATTAAGTACTGAGTTTTAAAGGAAATTCTATCTTCAGATGGAAAATACTTATAGTATGTTCCTTGATTTGCTACTTTACCCTAGACACCAGAACACACTCGCACAGGTGGTTTCTTTAACTTCTATTTGTTTATATAACCATGAAGCCTGGGAGGAAAAAGAAAAAGCGGATATTAGCCAATATATGGGAATTTTCTTATACAGAACATTGTTGACTTCCTCCCTTTGACAGAGAAAACAAGAGGGTGTAGCACATGTCTTCTAGTGTTTGAGAGGCCTGATGTAGATAACAGGGAAGTGCCAACTCTAAAGTCTGCTGTGCAGCTGGAGCACATGTGAAGCAAGGTCCTGCAACACCTGAAGATCTTGTCTTCTGAGAACAGTGAAACTGATCTCTTAGACTTCATGGGAGAGTTCCTGGATAAACAACATAGACTATCTGAAATACTATCTTGGCAGTCAGAAGGAATTCCAACAGGAAACCTGTTTGAAAAGCCTGCTAAAGCACTGGGTGAAGACTTAACTTCCAAATGCAACATAGCAAGTCTCCCCATTGTAATAGGTCCCAAAGTCAGCTATGAAAGACTGCTCTCACTTTCATCTAGTATCCTAATCCTCACTGTTGCGCTTAAAAATAAATCTGCTTTGCATTTTAACAACAGCAGCGAAAAGCTCAATTAGTTTCACTTCTCTAACGGCACTTTAAGATTAGAAAAGGAAATGACAAAGATAAACTCCTTTTCTTCCATTCCCCAGTTGAGAAGCTGGGGTGGGGGAGGAAGTAGAATATTGGAGAATGAAGGGACACAATGAAACCTGAGGCCTGGTGGCTCACAATGGCTCCAACTGCTGACATCATATCCTTTCTACTCAGATACTACTTCTCTAACTTCTGGTGTAGAAATCATGGCAGCCCTCAACACTGAACCTACTTACTCCAGTGGGTGCCACATACCGTTAGCCCAGGATAGTCATAGTTTATATCTGTTACCCTTATGACATTCTTGATACTTCCTTGATCTCTCAAAATCATTACAGGTTGAACGAAAAATTATTATAATCATCCTAGATAGAAATCATTTCCGTTCCAAAAGGGAAGAATGGGATAAATTTGAATATTCTGCACTCAGTTCACAGAAGAAAGGGAGCATTGCTGCCACTTTGTTTGCAAAGCTCAAACTGATTAGCTTCTTTTTCTTTTGAAGTGTGTGGTGTGTGATTAATCTGAATGAAACATGAGAAGCCTAGGAGGAATTGAAATGGGCCATTCTGAAAATTACTCAAATTAGTTTAGAAGCCACTCAGCAACACTGAAGATCTTTAAATGGAAGAATCATTTGTAAAGGGATCAGGAAAGCAACCAGAAAACATTTGAAGGAGTAAAAACTATCAGGTGTAAGATGTATGGGCAGTTGGAATGGCAGTTAATATACGTAAAAACATTAACCATGCAGCAATGCCTTTTAAATACCTACCCCATTTACATTATTTACCTATAATCCATAAGAAGATTTTTACACAAAATGAAATCCAGTTTACTACCTCTGTTCCTATTTGTTCTTTATAGTCATTTAGACAAAACAAATCAAGAAAGCAGGAAATGGGTTCTTTTGGTACAGTTCATATGGTGCAGGCAGGAGTGACAGCAACCCAAGAATATTCATAAAAATAATATAATGGTTAGGAACATGAGTTCTGTAGCAAGACTGCCCAGATTCAAAATTTAGCTCCGCATCTTACTAGCTATGCGACCTTGGTTAATTATTACACCACTTCTTCACCCGTTTTTCCAAGGTGCCCTGTTGCCTATAATGGCCTACAATTACAGGAGAACACTACTCACACTGAATTTTGGTTTCCTTATCTGGAGAAATGGAGATAATTTGCAGGATCGCACTTTCAAGTGTTATAGTGCAGATTTAAAAGCAAAATTAGTCAAGTACTTAGAAAAGTACCTGGCAAACATTAACAAATATTAGCTATTATTATATTATTACTATACTACTACTATTCTACCACTAGCTTTTCTAATGCAAACATCAATATGGTCCCCTTTTTATTAACAGCTACAAGCGCCCTGTTGGTAAAATATATGATGCCCAAGAATCGTGGGAGGTAACGCTAAAAAGTCTGACAGACACATCAAGTCATCTTTGTTTTCATGTGCTTAAAGGACCTGGAAAAAAAATGGTTGGTTAGGAAATCTGCTTGAATTACCTAAACAGATATACTTTAGGATCATTTATTTTTTTTTTACATCTATAAATATGTATTATATTTAAAGCAAATATTTAGGACTAAAAAAGAAGTTATAAATCATAAGTTCTACTTTTTTTCACAAAGAAGGAAATAGGTCAGGAGGCTGATAACTTGCCTCCACTTGAGCTCTTGATGGCCCTAAAACCATGGGATGAGAACCCCTGGACCTCTAACTCCCCCTAATGCTTTTCCCACTTCCCCCACAGAAGCCTTCTCTTGCATTTTGACTGCTGAAAAGTAACTCAATCCATTTCATTTAATATTTATCTACCATTCAATCTATAGCTCTGTAAGGGAAGAAATATAGCAGGAAAAATTTTTTTTTCTCATTCTGAAAATTCTGAATGATTCTGCTTTGCCACAAGGGATAGCAAAAAGCACAAAAACTAATGTGTACAAACACACACAAAAGTACATTTTGAAGCTAAAAACCACCAAATTTAAGTACTTGAGGACACGTGAAAAGTAATTTATGCCAACTGTTTCTTTCCTTGAATTAGCATTTATCTTGGGTTTGACATTCAACTACACTCATACTGGAAACTTAGTGAAAACTACCTAGTGATTCCACTTTGAAGTTACAACCCATGTATGACTAAGATGTTCTGAATATAAGCCTATCTGTATGTCAGATAAACTTTAGAAACTCTTGATATCTCTCCTTTGACATATACTCAAATCTCTACCCTGTGTGCTTTGGTTGACCGAGAAAACTAAAGGCTAAGGAACAGAAAGCTAACTTCTTTAAATAAGACAAATGGAAAAGTTTTTCCAACTACCACTGTAAGAAATTTTTTCTTTCAAGAAATTTTTCTTTCAAATACCAAATCAATTTCCTCAACTGTACAACTATAATTTGACGGCTTTTACTCTTACTACTTCACTTTAGTGACCTATAAATTTGTCTACACAATAATAATTAAGTATCTTTCCTATTTTTTTTTTCAGGATAAAAATCATTAAATGAAGTACTGAAGACACCTCTATAAATACTTCACGTTTTGGTTATGGCTTCTGCATTGAAAATCTACAGGAACTTTTCCAATTAGCTTTCAAATCTTTCCACAACCTTTCTGTTAAAAAAAAAAATCTTTGAGATAATTTATATGTATGCTTTACATATCAAAAATGGATTCACAAGTCCCTATTACCATAGTCATCAATTTTAAGCAAGTGTCCTAAATACATTCTGTACTAGTTTTCTTGATTATAAGATGTCAATAATATAAAACATTTTTAATATAACAGAACATTTAATTACATTCATTTCCCATCAACACACTAGTCATTTAATGATGATTATATTGGCCATTTCCATTGGTTGGCAGGAGGCTCTTCCACTAAAGGCTCCCATGGTTTCCACTGTAACATTTTTCTTGCCAGACTTAGTTCATTTTCAGCCTGTTAATAAAAATTTTTAAAAAGATCATTTGATTACACTGTTTAATAGATATTTATCATAGCTAATGATTGCAATATAATTATTAAAACCATTTTCATGTTAATACCTAATAAGCTAGTCTATCATCAAATGTTGAACATTATTAATGAAATTATCTTAATTCTCATAGCTACATAATCATGAGTAAGAAAGGAAGGCTTTTGATTTTTTCTATTTGATTAAAATCTGCTATTAGAGTGTTCAAAAATCTAGTTGGTGAATTTTCAATCTTAATTGTCTGTTTCACCATTAGACTATAAATTCTTTGAGTGAGAAGTATGTCTCTTTATCTATGTCAATGGCTTCCAAGCTTTATTTTATCATGGCCCAAAGTAAAACACAACAAATTCTACTAAAGGATCCATAATATGCACATAAAAGTAAAACAAAACTAAAAATATCATTACCTTTACTAGCTATGATATATTATTTTCTATTATTTTTTTAAATGCTAGTCATAACTCATTTAACTGATTTCTTGACACATAATCACTTGAGACCCACAGTTTGTAAAACAGTGATCTATGGAGTGTAGAATATCATAGGTACACAAAAATTATTTACTGATTGAATTAATTTCCTTAGTCAGATTATGTTACATCTACTTTTTCCCTTCAAACAAATTTGTAACATATTTAACAAATATTTTAGGTATCTTTTTATTTCACATTTTTATACAACAAAAACCTATGACAACTCCAGCTAACTTAGAAGAACACTGTTAAACAGTTGTCAGGCTGTCAGAAAAGGAATTCGAATACAGAATAAGTGCAGATTCCATCACAGGCAGTAATTCTTTAAGAAAGACAATGCCTCATTTATGCCACTGGGGCAAAACAGCCAATCCATGTTCAGCAGCAAGTCTAAAACGTATACAAACAATGAGTTAAAAAGTAGATTAATAGAAATCTGAGGATAGAGGGATTTACTAATGCTAAAATGAGAAAATAGCATAAATACTAACTAAAATATCCCTAAAGATGGCTGTTTCCCTGGCGGCCTTTGACCTGGGTCTGTTGACCATTCATGCTTTAAGCCCCCAAGGCATCGTGTACTGTGGGGAGGGTGCCTGACCCTGAACCATAATGAGGTCAACCCCATTTAGGTAGTTGGACCCAGCTGCATGAGAGCCCTGTTACCCACTCCTGCCCTCTTCCTTGACCTCTAACACAGTACCTTTTCCTCCTCCTTCTTATGTTATCCCTCTAAAAATGTGCTGTCGAAAATGGTAGCTACTACCTACATATGACTACTGAGTAGGCATTTGAAATGCAGCTAGTTCAAATTCAGACATGCTGCAAGTATAAAATACACAAAAGATTTTAGAAAGACATAGTATAAAAAAAGAATATAAAATATATCTATATTTTTATATTGGTTTTAGGTTTCAATAATGTTTTCAATATATTAGGTTAAATAAAACATTACTAAAATTTAACCTTAATACTGCCCATGAGGGCGCCTGGGTGGCTCAGTGGGTTAAAGCCGCTGCCTTCGGCTCAGGTCATGATCCCAGGGTCCTGGGATCGAGGCCCGCGTCGGGCTCTCTGCTCGGCAGGGAGCCTGCTTCCTCCTCTCTCCTCTCTCTCTGCCTGCCTCTCTGCCTACTTGTAATCTCTCTCTCTGTGTCAAATGAATAAATAAAAAAAAAAATCTTTAAAAAAAAAAAAAAAAAAAATACTGCCCATGAAAGTGTGGGCAGAGATGACTTTAAAAATGCCACAAGTGACTTAAAAATAGCTATTGTACCCTGAGACTATAACTGCAAAATAAATTAATGTATAAGTTAAACTAAAGTCATGATCAAAGTGAGATCTGACAGAAAAGAAAGAACAACAGTAAAAGGACAATAATTTAGCAGCAAGTTCCCAAAAGGTACAACAGCTGGCAAATGAATAGAAGGCCAAGAAAACAGGTCTCTGAATGACTGAAATAGTCTACATTCATAAAAGGCTGCCTGAATGCCCTATTCCTCTTTTAACAGAGCCATCTAACAATTCTTTTGAATTTATATATCATGTCTGTTGGTGATATACTTTCCTAATCACCAATACTACCCAATATTTCCTTTTATTTATCCTTTAATAAATAATACTCAAGAAGAAATGGTTGCATTTTTTTTAAATGAAAAAAAAAAGTACAAATTCAATGAAACAGAATTGAATGTCAGATGGCTTCTAAGGGTAGACCTCTAAACCTATAATATTGGGGCAGGGGTGTGGGGTGGTGGCTGAAGTGGTGGGGCAAATGGGGAAGGGGATTTGACCAAATAAAAATTTTAAACATCTCTCCATATGAGAGAAAATATTCAGATGAAGTCAAAAGGGAAAGAAGAGACTAAAAAAATGTGCAGATAATATAGCAAAAGTTTAAGGTTAATATCTCTTTTCTTTTAAAAAACATTCAAAGAAATATAGAAAAAAACCCCACTAAAAACAGAGTAAAAACATGAATAATATATAAAACACAAAATACAAGAACATATTTTAAGTTAACCTTACTAATAATTGGGAGAAAAATGCACAACTTAAAAAAAAAGGCACAGATGTGTTAAAGTAAAATAAAAAATACATTTTAATTTTATGATTTTTATGATTCAAAAAATCTGTATTTTTCCACATTAAAAATATACTTAGTCTTTAAAACATAAAAGTCTGTACCTAAAAAGATAAAATTATTCAAATGACAGTAATATTGTTACTAGTTTGAACTAAAGGCTAACAGATTAAATACAAAGTATATCCAACTCCAGATTTCCAACAGAAGCCTCATAAATTCAAATTATAATTACTGATAAATATTTAATTGATAAATACATGATAGAAGTATTTCCTATATGTGATTATTCTTATATTTGACAGCTGATTAAATAAAGAAATTTAGTTTTCCCTTTTTTCTGGAATGTCAGTTTGTATCTCTAAGTATTGTGCCTCTGACCATTTAAAGCCAAACATCTAAATATTTAATATATATTTAATATTACCTGAAGAATCACCTCTTCTAGTTGGCCACACTGAAGTTGGTCTTCTAATTTCTTAACATCTGGTTCCTACAATTTCAGGGAAAAAAAGAAAAAAAGATTTAAAGAAGCACAATATCTGAATGTTTCAATATCCTAATTAAAAAAGACCCAAGTATAAAACAGCACTTATTATAGCAAACATAATTAATTTTTATTTCATTAAACCCTTACTAATGTTTGCCACATAGCTGGTGGAAACCCATTTCATCTACTATTTTATTGCTTTTCTGCCTTAACATTAACTTGCTAATCAAGAGTAAGATATATGATAAACAACTCAGTATTTCTAAAATAGAAAGGGCGCCTGGGTGACTCAGTCATTAACTGTCTGCCTTTGGCTCAAATCATGATCCCAGGGTCCTGGGATCCATCCCCACATCGAGCTCCCTGCTCAGCAGGAAGCCTGCTTCTCCTTCTCCCTCTTCTACTCCTCCTACTTGTGCTCTCTCTCTCGCTGTGTCTCTGTCAAATAAATAAATAAAATCTTTAAAAATAAATAAATAAAACACAGATTTTTAAAAAAGATTTATTTATTTATTTATTTATTTATTTTTTTGACAGAGAGAGCGAGATTACAAGTAGGCAGAGAGGCAGGTAGTGAGAGGGGAGGAAAGAGGCATCCCGCTGAGCAGAGAGCCCGATGTGGGGCTCGATCCCAGGACCCTGAGATCATGACCTGAGCCAAAGGCAGAGGCTTTAACCCACTGAGCCACCCAGGCGCCCCAAAACACAAGATTTTAAAATACCATTTTATTTTCTTAATATTTCCTATATTTCTTCTGAGTGCATTAGTATTCAAAATAAATGCTACCCTATGACCCGGAATTCCATTCCTAGGTATACACCAAACAGAGAAGTATAAAACATTAACCAAATGGCAAGTTCAAGAATGTCCACAGCGGCACAAATTATAACCCCAAACTAGAAATAATTCAAATAATCTTATATAGAATTAATGAATAAATTATAGTATTTGGATATAACAGAATACCACATAGCAATTAGAATATACGAACTACAACTATATGCAAGAACATGGATGATTTTCTCAAACATAATATTAAATGAAAGAAACCACACACGAAAGAGCACAGACTTAGATTCCATTTATAAAAAGTTAAAAACCAGGTGACATGAACCTGTGGTGTTAGAGGTCAGAAGAGTAGTTATCTTTAGGAGGATACTAACTTGGGAGGGGAAAAAAGAGAGGGTTTGGGCATTCTGAAAATGTCCTCTTTCTGATTTGCTGTTAACATGGGTGTGATTACTTTGTGAAAATTCATCAAGCTCTACACTTATGATTTCCACACATTTCTTTATGTACATTATTCTTCAATAAAAGTTTTTTAGAAAAGAAATGCTAGTACGGTACCTAGAAAATACAATGACATGTATTTATTGCTAGTAAACTGAGCTTTGTGAGATCCAGAAATCATGTTCTATACATACTTACACATACGTAATTAAGGTGTAAATAGGATGGTTTTTTGGCCCACAAAGGGAATGAAAAGAAGGAGAAAAAAACAAAGATATTTTCTACAGAATTGGCATGTTCCTGCTTCAGGGTATCTGCTGGCTAACCTGGGATATCTGCATGGCTTGTTCCTTCACTTCCATCCAAGTTTTTGCTCATATATCACCTTCTTAGTGAGGACCACTCTTGATAATAACTTATATTGTGGTAGGCTAAATAATGCCCCATAAAATGTATATGAACTAATCCCTAAAACCTATGAATGTGACCTTGTGTGGCAAATACTTTGCAAATGTAATTAAGAATCTTGAGACAGAGATTATCCTAAATTATCCAAGTAGGCCCTAAATACAATTACAGGTATGCTTATAAGACAGAGGTGGAGGGAAATTATGCACAAGAGAAGAGAAAGTAATGTGACCACAGAGGCAGATAATAGAATGATAAACAAAAAATGCTGAAAGCCACCAGAGCTGGAAGAGTCAAGGAACAGGCTCTACCCTAGAATCTCTAAAAGGAATGCAGGCTTGTCAACACCTTGATTTGGGCCCTTGGTACTAATTTTAGAATTCTGGCTTCTAGAAATGTAAAAGAATAAATTTCTCTTGTTGTTGTTGTTTTTTTTTTTTTTAAGATTTTATTTATTTATTTGACAGAGAAAGAGAGGTTACAAGTAGGCAGAGAGGCAGGCAGAGAGAGAGGAGGAAGCAGGCTCCCTGGTGAGCAGAGAGCCTGATGCGGGGCTCGATCCCAGGACACTGGGTTCATGACCTGAGCCGAACGCAGAGGCTTTAACCCACTGAGCCACCCAGGCGCCCCTAAATTTCTATTGTTTTAAGCCACCAAGTTTATTAGAACAGGCAGAAGAAACAAATATATACTGTAACATCCCTCATCACCCATATACACATCATTCTCTTTTCATTTTCCTTCACTGCACTTAACTCCTTTCTAATATGCTATTTAATGTACTTCTTTATTAACTTACTTACTTCTTTGCCTCCCACCATTAATGTGTAATCTCCAAAAAGGCAGGGATTTTTATCTGTTTTGTTCATTGTATTATAGGCATTGGCTTCCATGTCTACAACCATACATGCCATATAACAGGCATTCAGTGTTTCTTGAATAAATGACAACAGTTGGAAAAGAAGGGGGGAGGAAAGCAGATGAACATGTTTGAGAAAGACTGTTTAATTCAGAATTAACTGAGCATTAAAGCCAAACTTCAAAAGCAAAACAGGGAAGGTGGTCACTGTTATGAGACCAGGGGGAGTGAAGAAAAGGCGGCAAAGAAGGTTCAATATTTTCAACTCAAGAGAACCCTATGCTAGGAAAACAATACAAAGTTTGTCTTATTGAAGGTAAGTTAATAATATGACTTCTATTTAACAGTGACAGAATGTCCTTAAGCTTAATAAGCTACCATGTACTGATCACCATGTGCTTGCAACTATGTTAAGCACTGTACATATATTACCTCATTCAGGCCTAACAATAAGTATTCAAGTAGGTATTATAACCAAATTTTAGATGAGGAAACTGAAAAAAAGAAACGGCCAATATGCCAATAGTCACTCAGGAAATAAGTATTAGAGCTAAGATGAAAATTTTGGACAGGCCACAAATCAATACTTTTCACCAATATTTTATCTCCCCAGTATAATCTGAAAAAAATAATTTTATTTCCATTTTAGGCTTTGTAAATAGGTATTTTATAATCATAACAATATTTACTGAAGATTTTGTATAGGACTCTATTAAGGGTTAAAAATCTGTAATAATTTTACCAAAAGCAGGAATCAATGATACAACTATTATGCAGTGCTTGGGATTGTTAAAACTATTTGTAGGTAGCCTTTTGGATACACAGAAATTTCTACAGGATCTTACATAAGCACCAGGCACTATGCTAGATTCTTGGGATACAAAGATGAATGCAAACATCAATATTAAGTAGCTTATGGACTAGTAGAGAAGACATAAATAAAAGGTACAATGGAAGAAAAGCAAGGGAGTTGTTAATCTCTACTTAGGGAAGTAAGAAAAGGCTTCACAGAGGAAATAACGGATCTTGAAGACTTGAGTAAGAACTGCCAGAAAGACAAGGTAAGGGCATTCCAGGAAGAGGGACGAGAAACTACAAAGAAACACAATAATAAAATTACATGTAATTCACAAAACTATCAGCTGTTTGGTATTGCTGAAATAGAGAGTATGAAATTGGAAATGACAAGGTAAGATTCAGAAGATGACCCAGAGTCAGATCTAGGGGCACCTTCCATATCACTCTAAGGACTTTATCATGTAAGTCAGTGGTTCCCAAACCTGGCTGTACATCAAAGACTTGCAGATAAAAGCAGTTAGAAGAGTTTTATACAACTAACTCAGCAAAAAGTCTTAAACTCGGCCTCTGAGAAACACTAACCAAGAAACCACAGGAAGAACCTGGATCAGATTTATATATTGAAAAAAAAAATTAGGCTATTGGTACTGTGGGGCATATAATGAAGTATGATGGAACTACACACAGACCAATATGATACAAGGCAAATAAGAGCCCAAGTCAGAGAAAACTATTTTAGAACTAGTAAGTGAAAGTAATGACAATAAACTATTCTTTGGTTGACACTGGATAAGAGAAAAAAGAAAAATAGGGCAAAAGTAAAGGAAGACATAAAGATAAGAGTTTTCTTTTTAAGAAAATACATTTTGTGGGGAACCTGGGTGGCTCAGTGGGTTAAAGCCTCTGCCTTTGGCTTAGGTCATGATCTCAGGGTCCTGGGATCGAGTCCTGCATCAGGCGCCCTGCTCAGTGGGGAGCCTGCTTCCTCCTCTCTCTCTGCCTGCCTCTCTGCCTACTTATGATCTCTCTCTGTCAAATAAACAAATAAAATCTTAAAAAAAAAAAAAGAAAATACATTTTGAGGCTATCTGAAAGATAATAAAATGGGAGGTAAAAGGGAAATAGAGAAAAACAATCAAAGTAGAATAAGGTTATGGAGAAGGAAAGCAGAGAAAGACTCAAAGAGTTGAAGAGCTTTACCTCATGAAAAGAGAAAGGGAAATTTCTTACTCTGTGATGGAAAATAAAAATGCATAAGCCCATTTTACCTTAAGGAAGACATGAAATGAAAAGAAATGTTGAACTTCCCCTTACAGACTTTAATCTGTAAGTTACTTTCAGAACTGCCAAGCTAACAATAAAAGTTCTAAATCAAATTGTATTGTTTTGCTGCATACCTAGGGAAAAATAATTATTCTCTTTGGACTACAAAGCGCAATAACATAATAATAAGAAAAATATATTAAGGCCACTTATTACATATAAATTACTTTTAGAGTTTATGAACACTTTTGGATAATTACAAAAGTCCATGAAATAACTGCTAGTGTGAAAATTTAATAATTTAAAAATTTAATTGTACAATAGTGTAATATAGTTTGGTGTAAGAGAATTAGCAGCAGTCTACGGTGTGTCTGGCTAGGGCTTTTGATTTAAAACCTATGAAATATTTCCAGTAGTCTTCTAGGACTGCCAACAAAATACCACAGACTGTGTGGCTTCAACAACAGAAATTTATCTTCTCACAACTCTGGAGACTATTAGTCCAAGATCAAGGTCCAATAAGGTCAGTTTCTGATGACAGCTTTCTTTCTGGCTTACAGATAGTTACATTCTCATTGAGTCCTCCTCACATGGCTGTCTCTTCTTTTTTTTTTTTTTTTTTTTTTT
>LNAC01000151.1:2249375-2366875 GCA_002007465.1 Ailurus styani
CCTGAGCCGAAGGCAGAGGCTTTAACCCACTGAGCCACCCAGGCGCCCATGGCTGTCTCTTCTTATAAGGACACTAATTCTACTGAACCAGGGCTCCAATCTTATGACCTCATTGACCTTAATTACTTCTACCGATGTTACACCCACACGGGGGGGGGGGGGGTTAGGGCTTCAACATATGAATNCATATGAATGGGAGGGGGGAGACAGAGTCAGCCCATAACAATGTTTGATATAATTTTTGGTAATTAAGAGACTGACTTGGTCCTCTTTGTAACAAAGCACTTCTTAAAATAGTTATTTCTGGGGCGCCTGGGTGGGTCTGTGGGTTAAGCCTCTGCCTTCGGCTCAGGTCATAATCCCAGGGTCCTGGGATCAAGCCCCACACTGGGCTCTCTGCTCAGCGGAGAGCCTGCTTCCCCCTCTCTTTCTGCCTGCCTCTCTGCCTACTTATGATCTCTCTTTCTGTCAAATAAATAAATAAAATCTTTAAAAAAATAAAATAAATTTTTTCTGAGAACTTTTTAAAACACAACAGGCATTTTTTGTTTTGCTTTCATTCTTCCCTACTCTGAAACTAGAGAAAAGAGGTAAGGATTGCTGTATCTATAGATAAGTCAATAATCAACAAAGGACTTGATAGGGAAGAGAAGTAAAAAGAACAATGTGAACTTAGAGAAGAGACCCGATGTCATTATTTCACTCTGGTATTTGACAGTGGCTTACACATGGAAAGCATTTAGCAAAAAGGAGTTTGCTGAATGAAGGGACAAAGGATGGAAGGAAAGCAGAGAAGAAAGAATAGAAAAGAGGAAAGTATGTAGACTATGCAAAAAATAAGCAACTGAACTTTTTTTGTTAATATTGCATTGAAACCATAAATCCAAGAAAACACAATCAAGTCAGCTACTTACTGCTTTAACCATACTCAGCTTCTCATTTGTAATCTGTTCTGTGTACTTTCTATATGCTGCATTTTTAGGAATTTGCTCAAGAACATCAAGGATCTTTGTGTACAATATTCTTAGCCTCTGAAAAGACAAATCATATACATTTTCAGTTTAAAATATCATCAAAGATTCAACAGAATTCTTTAGAAAGTCTCACAAATTACAAAAAGGCAAAACAAAACAAAACAAAAAACCCTCACATCTTTTTTAAAAAAAACATCTAGGGCACCTGGGTGGCTCAGTGGGTTAAAGCCTCTGCTTTCGGCTCAGGTCATGATCTCAGGGTCCTGGGATCGAGGCCCGCATCGGGCTCCCTGCTCAGCGGGGAGCCTGCTTCCCCCTCTCTCTCTCTGCCTGTCTCTCTGCCTCCTTGTGATCTCTCTCCCTCTGTGAAATAAATAAATAAAATCTTTAAAAAATAAATAAATAAATAAATAAAATAAAATAAAAAAACATCTAACTCTTCCTTGTTTCAATTTCTTCATGTCTATGCCCTATCTATCACCTTTGTAACTGAGGAAAAACGTTAGTACAGTTGACCCATGGACAACACTGGGGTTAAGGGGCCAGTCCCTGGCATGGTTGAAAATCTACGTATAACTTATGACTCTCCCAAAACTTAACTACTAATAACCTACTGTTGACCAGAAGCCTCACCAATAACATAAACAAACAGCTGGTTAACACATATTTTATATGTTGTATGCATCACATATTATATTCTTACAATAAAGCAAGTTAGGGAAAAGAAAATGTTATTAAGAAAGTCCTAAGGAAAATACACTTACAGCACTGAACTGTATTTATTGAAAAAAATATGTGCATATAAGTGGACCCATGCAGTTCAAACTTGTGCTATTCAAGGGTTAAATGTATAAATACTGATACTTTCCATGCTGCATGAACAGAAGTTGTATATAAGCCAAAGGTATGATAACAAGGAAAAATAAAACTGCACTCTAACTTACTGCTAACGATCTATTTGAAAATCAACTCATTTATCAAATCATTATTTCTCAAATTGAGATCCTAAGCACTATAAATTAGATTTTTTTTTCAATTTTTCTTATTTGAATTTCTGTAGAAATAAAACATACAATGATTATAAGGATGATCAAATTTAACTAAATGTAGTCATAATACTTCAGCTTATGATAACTGAGTTGGTATCATGTGAATGAAGGTTTCACCACAGGCTTAACAGGAAAGGAACAAGAGAACTGAGTCAGTGTACAGCCTGTACTAAAACACACTGAACTTCAAGTTCACATACAGCAGTCAATAGTCAAGTCACATGTAAAAAGCTACTATAGCAGATCCTAACTCACAAATGTTCACAAATAGTTAAGTATAATCATAAATATACATACATGATAAAGAATTTATTATTTTTGTATTTAATTTGAAATGTTTTAGTTTAACTATACAAAATCCATAGGTGCTCATATCTAGTTTCATTCATATATATTCACAATATACCTATGAATAAACCTTCAGGACCTCTAAGAATTGCTTTTCTTAAAAAGTAACCTGCATATTTAGACATTATATATTTGATATGATGTTCCAAAAGAGGGTATTTTAACTATACTAATGTAGAAATTATCAGATAACATATAACCTGAATTATGTGCAGGTTATTTTTAGCCTCGTTTCTTCTTAATTTTAGCAAAGGATATGGAAATAGAAAGATCAAGTTAAGAGACTTGGGTTCTAAAATGGAGATGTTAATAATATCTGCTTCATAGGTTGTTGTATAACTTAGAACAGTATCTGGCACACATTAACTTTCAATAAATGTTAGCATAACTGTTCTATTGGAGCAAATCACTTCAGCAGGTATCAAAGAAAGGTTCAAGAAAAAGAAGTATCTGAGCTAGACCTGGAGGAATGATAGTACTTGGACACTTAAAGATGTAGGAAAAGACAACCTTACACATGGAATACACACACAGGACTGAACAGCAAAAATAAAAGGAACATAAAGAAATCAGTATATAGTTCTATTTTTCTTCAACTTTGCTGTCCAATAGTCACTGGTCAAATATGGCTATTGAACACTTGAAATGTGGTTAGTCTGAACTAAGAAGTGCTATAAATGTAAATATATAGTGGATTTTGAAAATCTAGTATAAAAAAAGAGTATATTAATTTTCATATTGATTATATAGTGAAATGGGAATATTTTATTAAAATAAATAAAACATTAACATGTTTTAAATATATTAAATAAAATATATTAGTTTTTACTTTTCTGTATTAAAAAAGTGAGTCCTAGAAAATTTAAAATTACAGTTTACCTTTATAACCCACATTATATTTTTATTGGATAGCATGTGGCTAGAATACAGAATACACAGGAAATGTTTAGGAGATAAGGTTAGAGAAAAAGGGAGTGAGACTATAAGTGGTTTTGCGTGCCAAGTTAGAGCATTTGGGAGTATTCTGTGGGCAATTAAAAGATTAAGGGAAACTGCATGATTACATTTGTGTTTCAGGAAAATTAACCAGGTAGTGGTGACTTAAAGGACTGAATGGAAGTGAAAAACTCAGAAAGGCCAGTAACAAAGTTGCTGCAATTCTCTAAACAAGAGCAGGGGACAAAAATGTGGTAACAGGAAGAAAAGGAAAGAGACTGGAGAGCTGTTTTAGAAAAGGATCAACAGAACCCGTCACTGGAATTAACATGAAGATATAGGGGAAAAAGAAATATCAACTGTAAGTTCAGCTGCCAATCTAGGGAGTAGAAAGACTCTGATACCATCAGGAAAAATAGAGTCCACAGTAAAAGATACAGATTTAGAAAGGGAAAACCATGAGTTCCGTTTTAGACAATAATGAGTCATTATGAACTCGTAAGAAGTACACAACATTCATTTAACAAACCTTTTATTTACTGAGCACATATCATGTGCTAATCATAGTTCTAGCAGTGAACAAAATAATAAAAAATCCCTGCCTTCATGAAAATGTACCTTCTAACAGAGTCAATGAGCAAGTTAAATTAGTAGAATACAGTGTGCTGAATAGTGATCTGGAGGGCCTTTGTTAGGACATCTCTATTGAGAGTGAAATCAAAAGCCGGTGGAGGGTTTTGTGGAGTGACATGACCAGACTCATATGTCGGGATGACTCTAGCCCGGTTGAAAAAAGACTAAAGTGAAGCAGTGACAAGGAAGCAGAGGCAGTTAGGAAGCAAATGCTTCAGCTTGTTGATGGTAGCTGAGAACATGGCAGTAGCAGAGGAGATGGTGAGAAGTACTCAAAACCTGGATATATGTTAGAAGTAGAAACCTAGAGGATTTAATGAAAACATGTTTAATTTTTCTTTCTTGCTCATACCCCACATTTAAACATCATTTCAAGGTTTCTGACCTGAGTGAATACAAGAATGGAACTGCCATTCATTGAGGTAAGCAAGCCTGAGAGAAGAGCAGGCTTTAGGCAAAAGAACAGGAACCCAATTTTGGACATTAAGTTTGGTTTGCCTGGCTGACATTCAAGTGGAGATATCCACTAAGCAATTAAATACAGAAGACTCTCAGAATGAGAGTTCCCTGCTTGGTACAGAAATGTAACAGTGATCAGTGTATAAATGGTATTTTAAAACCACGAAGTTGGGTCCAGACAAGGAGACAAATACAAGCAGAGAAAAGTTCCAAGAACTAAGTCTTAGCACTCCAAAATTTGTAAGTGGGGATATGAGAAATAACTAGAATAGGAGAAGGTGAAAAGTGTAAGAGGGAAAAACAAACAAACAACAACAAACAAACCCCACAAAAAACCAGGAGACTGAGGTCCCCAAGCACAACGTGCTTGATGGAGTCAGCGTCAAATGTGGCAACTGCTGTTACTGGGTCAATTAAGATGAGAAACGTGAGCTGACCATTGATTTAGCAGCACAGGAATCATGGTGACCTTGAAAAGGGCAGTTCTAGCCAAATCTGAGTGAAGTGATTCAAAGGGGAGTAAGAGAAAATGGAGACAATTAAGTACAGATAACTCTTTCGAGTCATCTATAAAGGGGAGGAGAGACATGGTGTGATTATCGAAGGGAGGAAAGGGATAGAGGGAGGAGGTTTTTAGAGTTTTTTGGATGGAAGCGTTCCCACTAGCAGGGAAAACTGTGACACAGAGGGTTAATCGCTAGAGCGATGTGTTCGGTGAGCCAAAGCGTACTGGAATCTAAGGCACCTAGGCAGAAAATGTGAGGCGGCGTTAAAGGTGCAAACTGGAGATACAGGCATGCGAGGGCGCTCATAAAAGTACGGGGGAAGCCTCGAGAAGGCTACGGAAAGACTGACAAGTGGCTTCAGAACGAGGTCAGGGCGCACGCACGCAAACACACGGCACCGAGCAACGAAGTGGATGGGGCTCCTGCGTCAAGACAGCTCTCCGGCTGAGTTGTCAGGTCAGGCTCGAAATACGCGCATCCCCTCAGCCTTTCCCACAAGGCCGCAGGCGTCTAGGCGTCCTTGGGCAGTCAGGAACGAAGCAGCACGTACCTCGTGTGGACTCTCACATACAGCCAATCCCACGAGGCCGGTGGTCTGTTCAAAAACAAACACGAGTCACGCTGTTTACAACTCCGCGCGCCCACCGCGCTCAGAAAAGGCAAAATCACCAGTCCTCTGGCTAAAACTGGCCTAAGACCAGCAGCGATCGGTCTCTCAGAGCTTCTAGTTTGCAGCGGAACTATTAAATCTGTCGTCCCTGAGGACAGAGCGGAATGAGTCCCCCCCCAAAACAGCTGCAAGCCCGCGCCAGTTCCGGCCACCACCCGCGGGCTGAGAGGCTTTCGGGGTGACTCTACCCCCACGGCCCGAACTACAACAGTGACCTCCATTCGCCTTACCTTCTTCAGCAAACCCGCCATGACGGCGCCGGCAGGACGGAGACGCGCAGCCCTCTGGGAGCCGCGCTCAGACTCGCTCAATCCACCACCGAGGCAGCCACAACGTCACCTTGGAAACAGCTTCGGACCGCCCCGCTCCGAATTTCCACCGGGGCCAACGCTGTGTCCCGCCCATTTCTCACGGGCATGCGCAATGAGTACACCAGTGTCTTAAAGCGGCCGTAGGAGGGCGCTGCGGCGCTGGAGGAAGGTGCTGTTAGCTGTCTTACGTCTCGGCTCCTGCTCTCACCAGCCTTGACCGCTTGCCAAAGGCTGAGGGAAACACTCCAAATCTCCAAAAAGCTCTGACAGAACCTGAACTCGGCTTAACCTTTGGCGAATTCCTCAACCTCCCTTCCACGGTGCAGCGTATAGTAAAATGAGAGCGGTTCTCTGGAGCTACCATCTAAGTGATCTCATAGCAACAAAGGTTAATTCATAGCACCAGTATATCAGTATTCTCAGGCTAATGCGCCAAAGCAGTTTGCAGTGGGAGGCCATTTCCTATCTATACCCTTCTCCACTTTCGGGAGTACATCATCCACTTTCTCATTTCCCCAGATGAAGTGGTAACAGACCATACCACTTCTCCCCATTCATCTCCGCAAACATTCATCGAGGACGGATTATGTGTTAGTTACCTGGACATATTTGTAAGACAGGATCCTACATCCTGCAATTTACTGAACAATGATGAAAAGATGCATTAATATTGGTAAGTGTTCTAAAAGAGGTTTGTGCAGTGGTAGCAGCGAAGAGGAAGTAACTAACCAAAAATTGTGGTGACTGGAGTTAAAGAAGGCATTTGCTAAAATGTCAATGGGAGAAAAGCACAACAAATTGAATGAACATGTGTACAAAAAAATTATATATATATTCTGAGCGGCAAAAAGTGTATTTCTATAAAAGAGTAAGAAAATAAGTAATAACAGGTCTCCCTTCTTCCATTCTTACCTTCCACTCTGGGATATATTAAATGAGTTAACATATGTAAGGCGCCTGGCTCAGTGCATGGAACACAGTGCTACACACGTGATTGTTATTAATTTTTTATTTCACGGTTATTATTCTCAAACCAGTAACTACAATAATCCCTTTAGGATGTACTGTGCTCAAAATTCTCCCATGGTTTTTCCCTCAAGGTGTAAAAGTGAAAGTCCTTTCATTTGCCTATAAGGTCCAGATAGCCCCACAGCCTCTGATTTCTCAGACCTGACCTCCTATTCTCCTCTCCCTGCTTAGGTAGCTGTTCTTCTAACTCTTTTCTTGGAAAACCCTTGCACCAGATGGGCACATGGCTCCATCTTTCATTTCCTTTAAGTCCTTGTATGAATATTACCTTCTCATTATGGCCTGCCCAGGCTATGAGATTTAAATTCACAAATTACCATGCAATCCTTGTGATCTTCTGTTTTGTTTTCTTCATAGCCTTTATCCCCTTCTAATATGCCATCTAATTATCTTACTTTTATTGTTACTGTGCATCACCCTTTCTAGAATATATAAACCATATGCGGTGGAAATTTTTTCCTACTGTATCCGAAATACCCAAAATAGTACCTGGGTACATAATAAGCACTCAATAAATATATTTTTAATGAATACAATAGAAAGATAGGCAAAGGAAATGAAGAGGCAATTGACAAAAATGGAACCAGGAAGAGTCAATAAACATGAGAAGGATTCGACATCCCTAATATTAAAATGCAAATTAACTATAATTTTACTGACATCTTATGGACAAAAATTAAAGACTGACAATACCAAGTGATAGCCAGGATGTGGAGCAACAGAAACATACACTGCTGGTGGGAGTGAACTGGTATAATCACTTTAGGGAATAACTTCACAATAGTTAGTTGAAGATATGCAGAAACTACAACCGAGTGTTATAGGTTAAACTATGTCCCCCCAAATTCATATGTTGACGTCATAACCTCACTATCTCAAAATGTGACCTTATATAAAAATAGGATCTTTGCAAATGTAGTTAGTTAAGATGAAGTCATGAGAGTGGGCCCTTGTCTAATATGATTGATGTCCTTATTAAAAGGAAATATTTGGACACAGAGAAATGTACACAGGAAGAATGGCAAACGTAATGCAAAGATGAAGGCAGGAATAGGGATGATGCTTCTGTGAGCCAAGGAACAACAAATAATGCTAGAAAATCTCTAAAAGTTAGGGGAGAGGCAAGGACCAAATTCTCTTAGTCCTTGGAAGAAACCAACTCTGACTTGATCTCAGACTTCTAGCCTCCAGACTGATGAGCTAATACTTTTAATGATGTTTAAATCCCTGAGTATGTAGTATTTTGTTACAGCAATCCTACAAACTAACACTGAGTAATAGATTTATTTGATCATATGTCCCTCTCTTCTATTAGGATAGCTGTCCCTAGAAATATGAGCCACAGGGGTCATATTTTTTCAGCTTCATATTTCCATTATGGGGGTCATAATCTTTCCAGCTCAGATTACTCAAGAATTAGTCTTCACCATAAATTCCATCATAATTTCTAACTTCTAGTATTTGAATCATTCACAATGACAATTCAGGACAGAGGAAATACATATTAACACACATGCATGTGTTAATGGCATTGTAAAGATACAAGCAAACATGTGAATGGATGTATACATGTATAAAAATACAAACTACTGAACAGGAACAAACCATCTGATGCATCAGTTTGCTCCTGCAATGGGGTGACATATATATTTGGACACACTAGATTAGATTCAGGAAACGATATTAGCATTGATGGGAAATGTCCTTATTTTTCAAACCAAATAATGCTGAAATAATCACTGAAACTTAGCTGAATGGAAGTTTATGAGGTCACAAACTTTATTCCCTGTCCCCCCAGATTCTAAGAATTTTTGTCATTGTAGATGTGCTCTAGAATGTAGAATCATGTGATTGTAAAAGATGTATGTGTTTTCATTTGTTGCAGATTTGGGAGTTCAGGCTTCTGCCATACCATATTTGCTAAAGACACCACGGCTAGACAGACCTAGCTGATCCTGGCTAAGGTACTGCATAGCTAACCATTTCTGTGTGGTGGGAAAATGTGTAGGTTTTCTGAAGCAAACCCTTTGCAGAGGTGCAAGACTATGTATGGAAGGGGCTTGATAATGGTGTCCTATGGCTGGTGATAGTAGAATTGGCCACAAAGAACTCAACCTTGGCACCTGTGATATCAGAAAGAGTTAATGTGAGTAGCAAGGACATCAAATGCATGATATTCTCTTTGGGAGAGAGTTCCCAGAGGGTAAGTGTTAGAATCCCCCTAAGGAAAGGAAGTTCTGTAAACAAAATTAGAGTAGGCCACGTGACTTAGAGCTAAAATCTGGATCTCTTGTTTTACATGATAGGCTGTGGAGGACCCCTAGCCTATCCAATAAGGGAGATCTTGTTTCCCCAAAATTAAGTAACTGAAAGGGTTAGAACCTCCTACACTGCTGCTTACTGACAGAGGCTCTTCGGTGATGGTGTGGATCATACCGAAATTATGTTGTTAAATGTTTCTCTAGAATCTAGGGCTCTAGAGCTATGCTCCCCAGCCAATAACTTGAAGGAGGCATGAAACCACATAGCTGAAAAAGAAGAAAGCATCTCAAATTTCAGGGCACGAGGGGCTCTACTAATCTAGAGGAGATAAGTACTACCTTGGCCAGTTTACTCTTAGTTTTCATGGTCAGAGAGCAGGGGTTAAAATAATGTCCCCTCGAGGAGTATTCTGTCCTCTCCCAGACTTGGCAAGAAAGAAAATCATATTTTTAAGTTAGTTCTTAGAACAGACCAAAATATTAAAATTTTATTTGTCTGTATACTATCATCTCTTGGAGATGGATACTATCCCTCCATTCATATCAGGAATATTCAAGAAATTTTGGATTTTTTCCAGTCTTTTCTATGTATGCTATGGATATTTGTAAAAAGTGTCCATAACCAGATAATTTTCAATATGTTTTCAATATAGTGGTTTTTAGAACCTCACTGTAAATTTGGCTACAGCTTAGATAAAGCCATTACCAAGTTTTATCTTAGTGGCTGTCAGCTTCCATGTATTTGAGTTACCTGTTGTGTGAAAATGGGGATATCCAACACTGCCACCCAGACTTGGGATAAGCTTAACACTGAGGTTAAACACAGGTATCTCTATTGAAAAGTAGAACCTGTGGAAGGATCGAGTAATAAAGATTTCTAGTAATTGGGCGCCTGGGTGGCTCAGTGGGTTAAAGCCTCTGCTTTCGGCTCAGGTCATGATCTCAGCGTCCTGGGATCGAGGCCCGCATCGGGCTCTCTGCTCAGCAGGGAGCCTGCTTCCTCCTCTCCCTGTCTCTCTGCCTGCCTCTCTGCCGACTTATAATCTCTCTCTCTGTGTCAAATAAATAAATAAATAAAATCTTTAAAAAAAAAAAAAGATTTCTAGTAATTAAGACTTCACCCCTACCGCTGGGAGGTCATGTCTAGCACCATTTCTGTGACCAAAAGCTGCTGCTCTCCACTTGAAAGTAAGCAAGAAAAAAAGTGCTGAAAGTCAGGAATTTTTTAAGCTCGTGGAAACTACCTTATGAGATTAAAATAATAAACATTTATTAACATAAATGGTAATAATAATATACTAATAAAATGGTAATAAAACAATATTTTTAAAATGAATACCTTAACAGAATTTAGAAACAAGGTAATAAGATTTGTCATTTCATATCAATGATACTAGTTAAAAATACAGTTTCTATATTTATGATATCTTTTTGCCACTTTCAACTTTTTATTATACTTAATTTTATCTTATTTGGAAAGCTGAGTAAATGCTTTAATTGTGGAAACTTTTAATCTAAATGTCATGGTCAGGGGTGCCTGGGTGGCTCAGTTGGTTAAGCATCTGACTTCAGCTCAGGTCATGATCTCAGAGTCCTGGGATTGAGCCCCACATCAGGCTCCCCGCTCAGTGGGGAGTCTGCTTCTCCCTCTGCCCCTCTTCCCCCACTTTCTCTTTTTTCTCGTCCCCCCACCTCCCTTAAATAAATAAATAAATAAATAAATAAATAAATAAAGATTTCATGATCAACCTAGCTTTAATTCCCCAAAACTCCATTATTTGTAATATATAATATTATGCAATTTATAACATGTAATATAAAATGTAGCAAAAAATAATACTCTCAGGGATCTTCTTATACATTCAGGCAACTTGCCTCTCTCCGTCACATAGAGGTATGTATAGAGGTATTACAAAATATCCCAAACTGCCCCTTTGTTTTCCAGAGAAAGCCAGTTATGACTTCATAAGCCATGCGGTCAGTTCTCCAGGAGGTGGTGATAAAGAGACAGATGTAAATGGTAGTCTTGGCAACCTTATTCCATTTGAAGGATAAAGAGCTTTTTTTTTTTTTTAATTTTTAGATTTTCTGGCAATTTCACTTGGTAAAAAACATAATAAGCAGTACAACATGAAGGAATTTGGTCTAAAATATCTCAGATATATGTAGACAGCAAGAAAAAAATCTAGTCCAGGAATGGCTAGGACCCAAAAGAGCCAATCTGCCACTTAAAAAGTCATTACTAAAAAGAGTAAATAACAGGGTAAGGAGGACTTGATAATATGCCCTTATATGACATTAGAACATTATGGGATGCATTGTTCATAGTTGCAGAATGTATGAGGCTGACTTAAAGGGCAGTGAAAAGAAAGAGGGAAGGGGAATAGTCAAAATGTTGCTGTCAGTGCCTGGGGGAAGGAGGGCAGCAGAAACCGACTCAAGAAAGGTAAATACTGTTACTAAAACGCCAGCTGAACAAGAATAGAACCGGCACCCCCACAGTAACTCAGGGCCAGTAAACAAAGTAGAAAAGGGAAGCTAAACGGAATTCACATCATATTCCGAAAGCACAGCATAGCTGTGATGGTTGGAGAGGACATAATGGGAAAGAATCTCGAAGAAGGAGAGGCGAGCACGTTAAATATAATTGATTTCTCTGCTTAATTACAAGAAAGAGGATGCAGAAGAAGAGTGATGTAAATGTCTTGCTACGGGGAACTTAGATGAGTAGAAATTACAAGCAAATAATAATTGCCGTTATTATGTCTTTGTCAAAGAAAAATTGCATTATAATGCAGATTAAATCTTTATCGACAATACGGAAAGCTGGGGCACCTGGGTGGCTCAGTCGGTTAAGTGTCTGCCTTGGTCTCAGGTCGTGATCCCAGGGTCCTGGGATCCAGCCCTGTGTCGGGCTCCCTGGTCAGGGGAGAGCCAGCTTCTCCCTCTGCCTCTGCCTCTGCCTGCAGCTCTGCCTACTTGTGCTTTCTCTCTGTCAAATAGATAAATAAAATCTTAAAAAAAAAAACAAGAAACAGGAAGGAAAGCTTCTAACTACTGCCATTGTCATGGGTGGTAACACTTTTCTTCAGACCCCTCACCACGCTCACAAGTCTCAGACTGTCCCTTCCAAAAAAGCTGCCAGGACCCTGCTCTAGTCTGCAGTCACGTGATATCTCCTGGACTGGCCTTTATTTCTGGGATAGGCTAGGGATGAGGAAGGAAAGCTGAATATAATAAGAAACTGACTTCCTATGTCCTCACTCCAGCAGGTACACTCGCTCACCTGTAGTCCTAGGCTTGATCCCACCCACCTTGACATGTTATGTCCTGAGCAGATATTAGTTCTGCAAGGGACACACTGCAAGGGAGATACCAAGCAATGTCTCCTTCCCTATTCTTAATTTGGAAGAGTCATGTGGGCTTGTCTTTACTTTTCAGCCCTGCCCATTTCCCATTCTCACTAGCATTTATATGTTCTTTTCTC
The DNA here is from genome assembly GCA_002007465.1 of Ailurus styani. Taxonomy (NCBI): domain Eukaryota; kingdom Metazoa; phylum Chordata; class Mammalia; order Carnivora; family Ailuridae; genus Ailurus; species Ailurus styani. Next base: position 2,262,039 of record LNAC01000151.1, read on the forward strand.
TCATATGTATACCTCTCCCCTAGGGTATTTTTTTACCAAATCATTGTGAACTGAAAAGTATTCCAAGCAAGAATATAGCTCTGCAATTTACCAGCTTTATGGCTTCGGCAGAACCTTCAGCTTCGCTGGTCCAACTGTGAAGCTCACAATGGCTGGATTAGGTCATCATTTCCTGATAGGTGCTCAAGAACCCCTTAGCTGTTCAAGACTGCATTCCAGGGCATTCTGGTCAATATAAGTTGTAATGGTATTTGTTTTGACTTCTATTTTTAGGTCATAAATAAACATCTTTAAATTTTTCCTATTAAAACAAGAAAGCCTCCAAGTACACAGAAGATGAATATGTGCTGGGCTTAGTGGAGGCCAGATGAGATTGGGAGCAATTTATAACACTTGCATGTAGAAAGCCTCAACAGTTTTGACTGTTATTTAAAGTTGAGTTACTTTTTTTTTCTTAAGATTTATTATTTATTTGAGAGAGAGAGAAAGAGAGAGAGAGCATGAGAAGGAGGAGGATCAGAGGGAGAAGCAAACTCCTCGCTGAGCAAAGAGCCCAGTGTGGGACTTAATCCTGGGATTCCAGGATGGACCTGAGCCAAAGGCAGCTGCTTAACCAACTGAGTTACCCAGGTGCCCTAAAGTTGAGGTGCTTTTAATTTTAGTCAGGATATTGACATTTATATAGTCAAAGTACAGAACACTTACTTTACCATAGGGATCTCTCATGTTGCTTTTTTTTTTTTTTAACATGGGGCTTGAACTCATGACCCTGAGATTAAGACCTAAACTGAGATCAAGAGTCAGATGCTTGACCAACTGAGCCACCCAGGTGCCCCTCTCAAGTTGCCTTTTTATAGCTACTCCACTTCTCTCTCATTCACCCCCTTTTACTCTGGGCAACCACAGTCTGTTCTCCATTTCAAGAATTGTTCTATAAATGAAATCACACAGTCTAAAACCATTTGGGATTCTCTGTTTTCACTCAGAATAATTCTCTGGAGATACATCCAGATTGTTAGATGTATCAATAGTTTGTTCCTTTTTATTGCTGAGTAGTGTTCCATGATATGGGTGTATCACAGTTTGTTTAACCATTCCTCTGTCAAAGGACAACTGCTACTATGAACATTCATGGTCAGATTTTTGAGTGAACATACGTTTTCATTTCTCTGGTATAACTACATAGGAGTAACAATTGCTGGGTCTGTTATAATTTCATGTGTAAGTTTTTAAGAACTATTAAACTGTTTTCCAGAGTGGCTGTATCATTTTACATTCCTACCAGAAATGCACAAATAATCCAGTTTTCCACACCCTTGCCAGCATTTAGTGTTGTCACTATTTTTGTTTTTAATTTTAGTCATTCTGACTAGTATAGAGTGATGTCTCATAGTGGTTGTAATTTCTATTTTCCTAATGGCTTGTTGATGTGAAGTATCTTTTCATGCGTTTATTTGCCCTTTTATAGGGTCTTCTCACCAAAAATAAATAAATAAAGGTAACTACGTGAGGTATGGGTGATAGATGTATGAATTACCTTGATCGTGATAATCATTTCACAATATGTACGTATATCACATCATCACATCATACCCTTTAGATATATACAATGTTGTCAATTATACCTCAGGAAAGTGAGCAAACGAACTAAAACCTCACCAGCGCACAACTAAATTTAGAAATAGTTTAGTTTCTGCTTCCTCTTTGCTAACTTTGAGAGCAAAAAGCTGATTTTTACTTCTTGTACTTTTCCACAGTGCTCTCTACAGAGCTAATCATAAAGTAGGCCTACCTGACAAATACACTGAGTCAACTGACAGATTCTTAAAGCACTGAGGGAGTTATCAGAAAATAGAAGTGATAGAAGAGGTTGGATTTGAGAACCATAAAACACTCTCTTTTTTTTACCACCAATGTTCTGGTTTTATCGTCAGTATTTCAGACTTAAGGATCACAGAAGGGAAACATTGAAGAAAACTCTGAAGACTTTTCAGGAGATCCTGCATAAGCTATTCCCTGCGCTTCACATGCCTATTTTCCTCTTTAGGCCTAAATGGCCTGAGGCTGTACTATTTAATGTTTATGTGTTTTTTTAGTAATCTCTATTTACTCTAGCAGTTCATTCATATAATGAGGCAGTTAATTCCTTAACCGACTGTACTTTGTTCAAAAGAACTTGTATCAAATAATATTTTTTCTTGAAGAATAGAGTCATGTCTTACCCAGTAATGGTGGTTCATATCATGTTTAAGTACTTCCGGTCTCATTTTCCTTCACAGTACTCTTTATTTTTCTATTTCAGTCTCGGAGACTTTACTGGATTCACATCCTACTCCGTTAACTTCCAGCTCCGTTGGGCTCTATTTACGGCACAAATGGGAGAAATATATGGAGAGAAAGGTAAAGGTTCACCATGAATGTGTAAAATTGATTCTCTTAACTTAATCAACAAGTTAGGCTCATTTACGTTTAATGTTATAACAGATGTATTTGCTCTGATTTTCATAGTTTTTAAAAATACCTTTTCCTACATGGTCAGCTTTTATTTTTTATGTAGTTTGTCACATATTTAGAAAAACATGTATTTTTTATTTGGTTGTTGACTTTATATTTATAATATTACATAATTCTCTTGTTTTCCAATTTTTAGCCATTGCTGTTAGTTCCCTACTAGGAAAAAATTGATGAAATAGTCATGTTCCTTCTTCCACCTCAACCACCCCCTGCTTCCCTGTGTTTTCTCTTCCACTCAATTTTAGTAAAAACAACTATTACTTTTCTTAGTGTTCACCTTCATATGTTAAATATTTTTATACTTCCATGATAGAGTATGTCAAATTTACTTCTTATCATTTTATTCCCAACCACACCAACGGAGGCAGTCAATACTGCACTAAACTTCTTTTCCTTTCTGTCCCAAATTTATGTTAGCTGTATCATTTCTTTGTTGTCAGGGCATGTAACATCAATATTTTGTTCTGTAACTCTAATTCCTACCTTGCTTTTATTACTAGTTCTACAGTAAATATTTTTTTCAATATTCTCTGCTAATCCATATGTCATAGTTGCCCCAGTCATTTATTGTTTGGCTGAATTAATCCTCTAGCAGTTTCTTCAGGAAGATCTCATAGGAACAATATACAGTATTTTTTGAATCTTACAAGTGGATCCTTGAGGGGGATAGCGTGACCAGATATAATATTGGCTCATGGTTTCTTCCCTTGAGGATCTCTAGGTGCTGCTTTGGATAAATATTATGTCAGATTGCTATTCCCTTTATAATTTTTTTTTACCCTAGCAATACAGTTTTCTTTATCTTTTAAAATCCAGTAGCATTAGTCAATTATGCCTCTGTATTAACATTTCAGATCATTTTCCCCTGACACAGTGTAGCTACTTAGATTTAAATCTTTTATTTCAGGAAGTTTTGATTTATGTCTTTCAATTCTTGTTTGCTTCTCTCTCCTTTTTGCTTCTCTTTCTCTTGTTTGCTTTCTCTTTCTCTTGTTTGCCTCTCCGTCTTCTAGAGTCTCTGACTGTTCATTTGTTGGACCTTGACTGTTTTAAACATAAAGATATATAGACATATACTTGACATCCTTTTTAATGCTTTTCAATTTGCCATTCTATTTTGTTTTCTTTTCTCATTCTTATCCCCTGTATTTCACACTCTGTCCTCTTCAGGGTCTATCCTCCCTAGAGAAGTCTTCCAAATTTGATCAAAAAAGCTTGTTGGGGTTTTATTTTTTTCCTTTCCAAATTCGACTGGCTTTTTTTTTTTTTTTTACTTTCTGCTTTTCTATTTCCATTTGTTCGCTTAGTTCTCACATTTATACTTTGTAGTCTTTCCATTGATGAAATTATGTCATTGTTATTCCACTTAATGATAAAGTAGATGACCATAATTTTCATCTACTCCATGGCAACACCTTCCATATGAGTGTAATTTATCTGTTGGAGAGTTCTGCTACTCTCATCCTTATCTTTCATTGCATTTACATCTATCCTGTAAGATTCTGATATTTATTAATCATTTTAAAATAAGTTGGATTTTCCTGGGCTGACTATGTTCAGGAAAGAACAGACAGACTGCTTCCTGCAGCTATCACTCCTCTGTATGGCTCTTGGTGTAGCTCCCTCCCTCTAGTACAAACCAGATACAAGAGAGTTTGTGCCACCACCATCCTGTCTTTGATGCCACACAAATTGCTATAGTCAAAGGTAGTAGCTTTTATGACAGAACTCAATCTGAACGTGAGTGCTTCACCTTTAGAAAATGTGTATGTGCTGGTGTTTTTTTTTTTTTTTTTAAGATTTTATTTATTTATTTGACAGAGAGAGAGAGAGTACAGGTAGGCAGAGCGGCAGGCAAAGGGAGAGGGAGAAATAGGCTCTCTGCCAAGCAGGGAGCCCGAGGCGGGACTCAATCCCAGGACCCTGGGGCCGAAGGCAGCCGCTTAACCGACTGAGCCACCCAGGCGCCCTGTGCTGGTGTTTTTAAGATCTGTTGCCACTGGCCTTCTTGCTGTTCTGTACTTCTTTTTACATCCTCTTGCAAAGATTTATTTCTAATCTTTAGGTTTTTAGCAGTCCTTACTTTTTTCTGAAGTCTACTGATTATTTTAGTCTGGTTTTGCTGAGAACCACGTTTACATCTGTTTTGTGGTCATTCTCCTTGTTGCTTTTGCATCATTTTCCAGAAAAAAAGAAAAAAATAACAAAATTATTATCCAAGTTCAAACCAGAAAACTTACTGTTATCTATTTTGATTGGAAAACTATTTTTTATTAATATCCTATAATATTATGACTATCGTTGTAAAAAATAGCTATTACATAAGTCACACTTAATTCACCAACTGAAGTCTCTGGGTGGTTTTTTTTTTCCATATTATTGGCTATTAAGACAGGTTTTTACCTCACAGACCTATGTGACTAAAATTTTGAGCTTTTATGTATGGCTTTCATATGTCATTGATAAATTCCATTGTTGGATTTTCCTCATCTTTCTAGCATATTGAGAAAATTTTGTATTTTGATAAGAACATGATCACTTGTGTTCTATTATTTCCAGGGATGTGTTTCACTATCATTTTCACTATGTATTTCATGATTATGCTCTTATCCACTATTATATTATTAACACTGTCACCCTTCTAGAACCAAGTACTATGTTTTACATTAAATAGTTCTATAAATGACCTGGTTTCCCTTAACAGTGTTTAGAAAACTTGAGACCCAATTTTTGGCTCATTTAAGACAGGTGAACCTGTCATAATGATACACACTTTATATTAGCTCCACTTTTTTATTCAGATCCATTTTAATTCATGCAGTTTTGTCCTATTCTATTCATCATCCTAAGTCAGCTCTGTAATTCTTTCTGGAATAATTCTCTCCTTCCCAGGTTTTGAAAACCCCCAAATCTGCTGCTGATAGCAATATAACTTAAAATGTTAATAAAGACGTGGAACTTCTTGAACAATACAGTCAAATCAACATCAGCCTTTTATTAAGATTTTCTTTGGGTATGGTTATTCAGTCTTGAACCCACTAAACACTTTTTCATTCATGATTCTTTATCCCACCCCTAGGGTTTCCAGGTGAGTTTCTGTTGAAGGCTTTGTGGGAAATTATGACCTCTATTTACTAGCTAGTGTTCTTTGTGGAACAAAATGCCAAGCATAGTACCTTACACATAGAAATTATTTTTATAATATTGGATAAATAAAAGGATACACAAATGGTAAAATACGGTTCAAATGATAAAAGTTGTTCACAGTCCATATTGGATAATCTATTTCTGTCCTAACTTCTCATAGACCTCCTGCTTATATTTTACATCAGTTAAAAAAAAATCATCACAGCATTTAGCCATCCAAAGTCTCCTGATGCCTTTTTCATTTTCATCTTGCTCCAACTTTACCAGCAGTATTTCTGTGATCAGAACTGGGTGTTTTTCAGTCTCCAGGAAATAACTTGCCTTGACCTACATACCTGTTATTTTAATATTTTCTGTTCTCCTAAACTGTGAACATATCTCTCTCTTTCTCTGTAAAGAATTGTTCTTTAAATAGTCATCTCTATATTTTTAGTACTTATTCATTCATGCATGCATGCATGCATGCATGCACATGAGCTCAGTTAATTTGAAGCTTTAGTTTTCTTAGCATTATCTTTATATGTATCTTCATTATAAGGGAATGTGGCCATCTTTTGTATATGCCCTTTTAATATTGGAGCTCATGAAAGAGATATGCTATAAACTACAGAAATTTCATTCAATGCCTCACCCTTTTCTTTTGCAGTGAAGCCTGTGTGTGCATGGTTAGAATTTTCCACCCTATAGTCCCCCTTCCCTCTTGTAGATATTCAGGCAACTGAACCACGGCTATCAGTAAATTTTATGAAGTCTTATTTCTCCTATTTCCTATCTGATATATCCAGTTTTGTCTTTCTTAATACAAATCTATGATAACACCATTTATATTCAAGATGTTTTATTTGCAAAGGTAAGAGAGAAGAAAGGATATTAATAGTGTTATCCAATATATTAAAAAATCGGGTCATGTTTATTTTACCAATAATATTTGAATACATTGATTCTATTGTAATATGTTTTCCTTAATAAGTGTAAAGCTTAATCGGGAAAGCATCTTAGATAAAATTATCTTGTTAGTTAGAATTAAAGAAGAAGAATCTTAAATTTATTTTTTAAATGAATACTGTTAAATTTCCATATTGCGATAGACTCACTGCAGAGGTGATAATAGTTATGTTTGTTCTCTGAAGTCTTTTTTTATTACCAATTCACTTCTATGCAAAATAAATTCTCTATAAGTATTCTCAGAAATATCCAGAATGGCTTTTCTATTTCTTCCTTCTACTTAATTTTTGCTTAACTTTAGCCTGAGGGTCTAATAGACAATCATAGCCAAAGTGAAAGTTAAAAATTAACTCTGAACTAGTTTGCAACCTGCCTGCTACCAAGAGATTTGCAAAGTTATAACTTGTTCGGCTCCTGGGAGCTGAGTTAATTATGGCAAATCACACTAATTAAATTATTCACTAGGTCTTTATTAAAAACAAATCTATTATGTTATAGAATGCATTGTGGATTTGCCTTTGGACTCCCAGCTTGTCATTCCCTGTGTTATGAAATGCCTATGTAGGCATTTAGTTTAAGTGAGAACATGAAACATATGGTGAAGCTGCAGGTTTCTCTTGCTTTTGTTTAGGTCCCCAGGCCTTTAATTCAATTCCTATTTACTGCACGCCTGCTTTGCCCAAATCCTGCGGGTTACATCCTGTATCCTCAGAGGTTACAGATAAAAACCCAATGTAAGAAATGCACATAAATAATTACAGCATAAGGCAAACAAAAATATATGTAATCGTAAAATAAAGAAAAAAAGATGGACTGTGACAGGATTGGGAAAACTGGATAGAAGTGGAGAAGGAAGAGTGAAGCTGGGTCTTAAAGGAGCAGGACTTCTATATGCAGAGTTGGGGACTGGCAACAAAGGACGTTTGAGATGGGTGGCAGTGTGAGTAAGGCACGGGGGGAAGAAGGTGCACAGCCTGTTCAGAGAGCATACAAGTTATGCTAAAGGAGCAGAAGTTTTGAGGTGCATGGCAACCCTGGGTTCTTCAGTGCAACACTTGATATGTTTTTGATTTAGCTACTGATTGAGTTGCTTGAATCACTGGGCAGAGCAGCCATTCAATCAAACTTGCCAGGCACAGGGGCAGCTCTGAGCTTGCCTCTGCTTTGGGCCACTTGAGCAGGAGTTCCTCGGTTGTGAGAAGACACTGTACTACATCTCTCGCTCCAGCATGGGGATGGAGACAGTGATCTGACTTGCAAGCACACACACATACACACACTCACACTCACAGTTCAGCATATGGTCAAGTCCATCTGGGTTACAATCCTAGCTCTGCCTCTCACTAGTTATGGGACCCTGGGCAAATTACTTAACCCTCCCTAAGGCTTACTTCCTCCTTGAGAAAGGACCATGATAATATAACACCTACTTTGCAGGAGCGTTGTGAAGATTAAATGCACATATGAGACTGCATTATACAGAACCTTTGTGCAATTTAGAAGATTTCGACCCTCTCTCCAGGCAGGCACAACCCTTTGCCAGAACGCTCATTTCAATGAGTGGAGATGAAGACGATTTCATTCCTTTGGTGCCTTCACCCAAGGCATCCCTGTGCAGGGCGCAACCTGCGCAACTGTACACAGAAACCCTGGGGAAAGGACTTAGCCTAATACTTTGTTATAACAAGACCTCAGTAAACATTGGCCATCATAATAATTATTAGGTGGCAAGCGATCGCCAAATGCAGTGTTGAGGCCCAGTCGGAGACTATCTGGGTAAGCCAGTGATGAAAAGAGACCACTGTATTCACAGTGCACCCCTAAGTCTTAGAAAAGTGTTCAAAATACAGAATCCAGAATCGTAAAGCATACCAACGGGCATCCACTGCTGTGCGACTCTCTTCCCACTAGATGGTGCTGTCCTTCAAGGTAGGCTCAGCTCAGCTCCGTTTAGAAACGGCATTTACTTACCAGTAACTCAGTCGATAGCCAGGTGGTATCCGTCTCCCACAGGCTTCCTTCGGCTTTTTGCGGAGGAGGAGGTGTTCCTTCTCTCTCAGTGCATCCGTGTTCCACAATATACTTCAGCGCCGCTCCGCAGAAATGATTCTTACTCGATGGTAGAAAGCGACAGGAGGGCTGTGAGCCGCGTGAAGAAAATCCATTAACTCCCGGACTCTTTGAAGTCAAAACCAGAATATCATCAATAATTAAGTGACCACGTAACAGCCCACTTTAGCGTTTGACCACCTTTGGCCTTGTTATAGTAAGAGGGGAGGCAGGGCAGGATCATTCAACGGTGTGGTTACAGAAAGCTCTTCTCCAGACACCTAGGCTCCAAGCGGGGAGGGGGGGTCCGGCCCAACTCAGGTCCTGAGGCTGTATTTCATTATTCCTGTCTTCCTCTTTTCCAGTGTATCGCATTCTAAAGAACTGGTGAGCCTCACTGCCCAAAAGATAGGTTTCTGAGAAGTCCTTTGGTGGAACTCGTGTATAGCACGGTATGAGGATAACTTGCTACTTCATAAAGTATGTAGTAAATTATTTTGTAAAGTGAAAGTTTTCTTTTTTTGTTGTTGAAGTGCAGTTGGGAATTTACCATATATATTTGCATAGTCTTTCTCTTTTTGTCACTTCTGAGTCTGACAGATTTTGAGGAAAAAATATGAGACTTCGAGGGTAGTTTTTGAAAGATTTCTGAAAACCGTTTAAAAACAATATAAATGGGGGTGCCTGGGTGGCACAGTGGGTTAAAGCCTCTGCCTTCAGCTCAGGTCATGATCTCAGGGTCCTGGGATCGAGTCCTACATCCGGCTTTCTGCTCAGCTGGAAGCCTGGTTCCCCCTCTCCCTCTGCCTGCCTCTCTGCCTACTTGTGCTCTCTCTCTCTCTGTCAAATAAATAAATAAAATCTTTGAATATATATATATAAATATATAATATACATATAATATATAATGTAATATATAAATATTTATTATATAACACACACATATACATATATATATAAATGAACTTTCCAGGTAAAGCAAATGGTTTGGTTAACAAACTGAAAAGAACCTTCTGACTGCTCCAGTCACACATTCTGGGCAACGCTGGGCCAGATGTTGTGTTGCTTTTGCTCCACATCCATTTATGAACAGAACACGTCCTATTAAATTCGGAACAGAATCTCCAGCTCAACTTCAATGGTAAAACATCTGCGAAACTAGAAGAGGGAGGAGAAATAACCAAGTCGGACCATGACATTGTTTTACCTAAAATGCTCCCGTGGCTGCTGCTTGACTCCTGCCGTGGTTCTCAGACTCCGAAACACTTGGCCAAGCTCATTCCACAGCATTTGAAGGTTATGGCTTTTTGCAAGGGGCGATGTGTGAGGAAGGGAGGCGGGGTTATACTGGAATACCCAAAGGGAGTGCATGTTCAGTGTTCAGAATATACACATGGCCTCGGAGATCCTGGTGAAGAATACCGTGCAGCCCAGTTAATGCCTGGAAGTAAGTCCTTTGTCAAGTCCACTGCCCTGGAGGAAGAAATGAAATAAAACCATAACTCACCTAGTTCTCAGTATATAATGTTCTCCGTGTTCTGACTCCTGCCAAAATCTCCAGCTCATTTGCTACGGGCTCCTCAGGGAGTTCTGTGACCTTCCTCCCATATGCACCATTTTCCTTCAGTTACATGCATTTTCTCTGCCTGGGATGCCTGTCCTTTTTTAGATTTTTCTTTTTAAAGCTTTTATTTATTTATTTGACATACAGAGAGATTACAAGTAGGCAGAGAGGCAGGCAGAGAGAGAGAAGAGGAAGCAGGCTCCCTGCTGAGCAGAGAGCCCGATGCGGGCCTCGATCCCAGGACCCTGGGATCATGACCTGAGCTGAAGGCAGAGGCTTTAACCCACTGAGCCACCCAGGTGCCCCTATTTTAGATTATTAAAAAAAAAAAATCTTTCTCATCCTTCTCAACTCAAGCCTTTATCTTCTCTGTGATACATTCTTTGTCCCCTCCTGGAAACTAAATATCACCTTCTTTTGGCAATCTCTCCATCTTCTCCAACTGAGAGGATGAACTGCCTTGGAAATTACCATTGTCCCTGGCATGTTGCTAATAAATCCATGCCTAGTGAATAAATGAATGCAGTACTATTCAAGGAGAAACACATTGCATTCAGGTTGCTCAGAAATGGTATTGTAAGATCTAAATCTTATTTAAGGGCTAATCTGTTAGCTTTTTTCTAAAAAAGGTGTATTTATTTATTTATTTATTTGAGAGAGAAAGGGGAGAGGGACAGAGGGAGAGGGAGTGTCTTAAGCAGACTCAGAACTGAGCACAGAGCCTGACCTCACGACCCTGAGATAACGACCCTGAGATCTCAACCCTGAGATCATGACCCTGAGATCAGAACCCTGAGATCACGACCCTGAGATCATGACCTGAGCCAAAACCAGGAGTCAGACACTTAATCAACTGAGCCATCCAGTCACCCCCCCCCAAATAGCCTATTTTAAATTCTAAGTCAGATAGAAGGCAAAGGAATGGCCAGCCTTGTGCACAGGAATATTTTAGCAGAATCTGAAATTTAAAAGTAAGGACTGTTCAAGCCATAGAACATAAAATGTAGAAAGCATTATAGATTCTTAAAATTGAAAGGGAAACAGTTCATCTAATTCTGGCCTCATTTTAATATTCTTGCTGAGAAAGGGAAGATCCAGAGAGGTAAGAGATGGACCCATTTCCAAATGTCCCAGCTGGTTCTGACCTCAGGTCATGGGAGGAGCTATCATGGGGAATGAGCTCTGAGAAGAAGCTGGGAGTGAGGGCCATGGAGTGCTGCAAAACTCCAAATAGTTCCAAAAGCCCTCACCTGCGGAGCCCCTGGCCCTGGTCCTGCCCTCCACCTCACCCACTTGCTCATCCTGGTCGGGTGATTTTCTAAGGAATTTGTGGAATTGTAAATTCTACTTAAATGTTTATCCTATGACATTGTTTCATTCTAAAGCAGTTGCTAGTATAAACTTTAAAAGCACTGAGATTTACAACTCCATGTCCCTTATTCATCACATAAGGCTAACAAAATGAGCTGAGAGAGACTTTTGAGAAAGAAAAGGTATAAGAAAAGGAAGCAACATTCCCTGATTGAGGGAGCCACGTGTGGGTCCTACAATTCCCCAAACATGAGAGAGAACACAGTCTCTCTTGCCCATACTGAGAAGCAGGGCAGAGGGGGAGAGAGATAGGAAATCATGAAAGGAAGCCTGGACGGTTACTGAGATGATTTTGGAATAGAAAACAAACCTAAAGTTTGCTGAGTGCAATGGTCAGTTCTTAGTCCTCATCTTACTTGACCTAGCAGCAGAATTTGATACAGTCGGTCACTCCCTCATGCTGCAAATATTTTTCTTCCCTTGGCTTGCATTCTATCTTGAAGCTTCGGTTAACCCCAGGCCTCATCCCTTGAATGTATTTATTTTTACATCTACGGGTATTCATTGGTGAGCTTATCTAGCCTCATGGCTTTAAATATCACTATTTCTGCAGCTCAGCCTTCTCCTACCCCCAAATATGAACACACATTCACCGGCTTATCGAACTTTTCCTCTTGGACTTTGATAGGTATTTCAAGCTTTGCATGATCCAAACTGAGCTCCTAGTCCTTCTCTTTAAACCTGCTCCTTCCAGAACCTTCCTGATCTTAATTAGTGGTAACTCTATCCTTCCAGCTTCTTAGGCTCCGTCCTGGACTCCTCTCTCACAAACCCAATGTCCGATTCAAACCAGTATTCCAAAACATAAAAGTCCCTGCATGTCAGAAGGTAATATATTTTATTCATTCCTGTATCCTGAACAGTATGTCTGGAACATAGCACTGCTCCAAAAAGACTTACTGAAAAATGGAATGTATGATTTTGAGACTAAATAAGGAGTATATGTTTAAAAAAAAAGATTTTTCTTTAAAACCAAGAGTTAGATATGTCAAACCACAAAGTTAATAATCGGGAAGGAAAGAAAGAGATTTTTATATGATGATGAATTTGTTATTTTAAGTCACCTATAAGTATGGTTCCTAAGCTTGGCAATATGTTAGAACCACCTGCAGAGTTTTTCTATCCTGACACTCAGGAATTACTGCAGTTTCTGGGGGAGGAGTTTCTGGCCCAGCCATCAGTGTTTTCTAAAGCTCTTCAGGTGGTTCCAACGGGAACCAAACATAAGAACTCATGCTCTATAGGCATCCTACTTAAAGTTAGTGTTTATATACTAATTACTTCTTCTAAATGTTTCATAGTGGAATCTCTCTTTTTCTTCCCTTACAAGCTAGTCTATTATTTTTCGTAAGGTTTCTAATCACTCAGCACGCTGGCACTGTGTACAAAAAGAAGAGAATGCAAGAAAATTAACCTAAAATTATTAGAACAAAGAAGAGTTCTGAAAGGCAGCTAAACCAAAATAAAAATACAAAGAGGGTTAGCTTCCTATGTGCCACAAATAACCAACTCAAATATACTGAGGAAAAACAATTCTCTTCACAAAGAAATAAAAATTACAAAACACTAAGGAATACTTAAGAAACAATGAAGACTTAAGAAAAAAAAACTATTGCATCTTATATAAACTTAAAAGAAAAGTTTTGAATCAATTGAAACATATGGTTTTCCTGCATGGAGATATTAAATATTTTAGACACGTCAACTATTCCCAGAGGAATCTAACTTTAGTGTATGCTCAGTCACAATTCCATCTTGACTAGATGATTTAAGAAGCCACCTAACAGATACCAATGTGTGAAATAACAAAAATATTTTTAAAAGAAAAATGATGATGACTTGCCCTCTCAAATATCACACCATTCTCTAGAGATGTAATAATCTAAATAGGGTGGTCCTAGTGAAGGAACAGATGGATATAAGAATGTGCTAGCATTTCCTTGTGTTTTTCAGTTGCGGGATATAATTATCTCAATGAAGAACTAAATAATCTCACACTTAAATTGGGTGCCAATTCACCCTCTTAGAGATTCTTTTTTTCTGGTGAAATTTTCTGAAAAATAAACTGTTTAACCTTGTTAAGTGGTTAAAGAAATACACAACTTTTTTGAAACAGGAAACAGCTCCTTATTCCCTAAATCCCAATTTAGGAAGCACTAGAATTAAGTCCCCAAACTGATCTATTACTTGTGGAGATTTCTATGTGACATATTTGTTACCAATGATTGTCATGTTTATTTTCTTCATAAAGTTTACTACAATTTATTTTCTTCTTTAATATTTACTTCACCAATGTAACAGTAAGTTCTTCAAGAATAGGGACCTGGTAGGTCTTTGGTGGCCTAGGGCAGTACCTGGCATAGTACATGCTCAACCAAATACTTGCCAAATATAGCACAGGTGAGAATCCTGCACTCATCTACTTCTCTGGGTCCTACCATTCTTGACTTTGTAAGATGTTCCATAGCCCGTGAATCGGTTCACTATTCGATCCCACCCAAAGTCCCCTTGCTTACACTGAGACTGAATGGTTCAGATCTTCAGGAATGAGAAATTACCTCAACATTCCAAGCTGCATAAAAACACCTTAATAAACCTCTAACTTGGGGCACCTGGGTGGCTCAGTCAGTTAACTGTCATGATCTCAGGGTCCTGGGATGGAGCCCTGCGTTGGGCTCCCTGCTCAGCAGGGAGACTGCTTCTCCCTCTCCTTCTACCCCTCCTCCCCCACTCATGTTCTCTCTCACTCACTCTGCTTTCCCTCTCTCAAATAAATAAATAAATATTTTTTTTAAAACCCTCAAAACTCACCTTGATTTTAATATTTTTGATATTATAGGACCTGTGAAGAAAATGTGAATTGCCTTATTTGTATGGTAATTGCATAGTAGATTCTCAAATCAAGTCACAATTAAGTCAAATCTTTAGGAGAAATACCATTTTGGAAAATGCAGAGTATTCTGTCCAATTACTTACACTGTTTTATTAGAGATAAACCAAAGCCTAGCAGAAATAATCACAGTTTCCTCAAAAAATCACTAAGCTTACCTTTTATATTGAAATCACTTGAACATACACAAAACAGCGGGTCAAAATTGAAATATAAAAAAATAAAGATCTAAATCCAAGGACAACAAAAGGAGGATCTTTTACTTGTAGAAAGGATAGATTTACAGTGAGATTGTTGAGCTTTAACATGGTAAGTTTTCTTTACCAACTTCATATAACTTTAATATAACAATTAATATTAAAGTATTGTTCATAACCAAATATTAGTTGGTGGAATTTCATGCATTAGTAGCTTCAAAAACATTGAAACACAACAGGAGGACATGAAAAACATCAGTCTTTTAAGGAAAAAAAAAAAACCCAGTATACAATACTGAATTTTTAGTAATTCAAATTTTACTTTGGTAACCAATATAAAGTTCTATTATATAGTCTTTTTTTTTTTTAAAGATTTTATTTATTTAGTTCACAGAGGGAGAGCGATCACAAGGAGGCAAAGAAGCAGGCAGACAGAGAGAGGGGGAAGCAGGCTCCCCGCCGAGCAGGGAGCCCGATGCGGGCCCCGATCCCAGGACCCTGAGATCATGACCTGAGCAGAAAGCAGAGGCTTTAACCCACTGAGCCACCCAGGCGCCCTATTATATAGTCTCGATTACATTTATATTTAGTTTATGTTAAGTAAGACACTAAGAATGGTGAGTCTTCTCACCTTAGCACACTATCAATTTGGAATAGGTAAGAGATCGATATTACAAAAGACAAGAAGAAAAACAAATACTCTCAAAGTACTTTGATGGTCTATGAATGCAAAGCCATTTTTTCTTTTAAAACTCAAACTTGTGTATGTCTTTGTTCTCTGATCTCTTCCTCGAAGGTTACTTTGTGCTTTATCTCTCTTACCTGATTCTGGCTTCTTTTCTTTTTATTTGTTCTCTACACAATGGTAAACTTCTTTTTTATTGTTTATTTATTTTTCTTTTTGAGAGAGAACAAGTGGGGGGGGCTGAGAGAGAGGGAGAGAGAATCTCAAGCAGACTCCAGGCTCAGTGCAGAGCCTGACATGGGGCTTGATTTCATGACCCTGAGATCATGACCTGAGTTGAAATCAAGAGTCGGATGCTTAACTGATTGAGCCACCCCACAGCGGTAAACTTCTTAAGGACCAGAACCACGTGCCTCACCTCCCTCCGCATGCATGTCCTGAAGTGGCCTCGCACCACTGCACCATTCTGCATCTCGTACAATGTGTGTGTCCATGTATAGAATAGGCAGCCAAATGGGACAGTTTCTTTAATGTCCATTTTAGGTCTCCAAAATATAATACAGCTGACCCCTGAAAACACAGGGATTAGGGACCCCAGCCTCCGTGCAGTCAAAAATCTGTGAATGACTTTTGACTCCCTCAAAACTTAACCACTAATAGCCTACCGTTGACCAGAAGCCTTACCAATGGCATAAACAGTTAACACACATTTTGTATGTTGTATGTATTTTCTATTATAGTCTTACAAAAAAGTAAGCTAGAGAAAAGACAATATTATAAAGAAAATTATAAGAGAAAATACATTTATGGTACTGTATTAAAAACACCCATATATAAGTTATCTACACAGTTCAAACCTTCAAGGGTCAATGGAACAATATGATATCTGTAGAGTGATTACTATTTTTTCACAAACTTCCTAATTATGCTCTCATTTTACTCTCATATCAATGATGTGAAATAATAAAAGTAGAATTGGGCGCCTGAGTGGCTCAGTGGGTTAATGCCTCTGCTTTCGGCTCAGGTCATGATCTCAGGGTCCTGGGATCGAGGCCCGCATCGGGCTCCCTGCTCAGCGGGGAGCCTGCTTCCCCCTCTCTCTCTCTGCCTGCCTCTCTGCCTCCTTGTGATCTCTCTCCCTCTGTGAAATAAATAAATAAAATCTTTAAAAAAAATAAAAATAAAAAATAAAAGTAGAATTATTATATAGGTGGAAACCAGTGCATAGACATTTAAGTGATTTGCCTTAATTCACAAAAACATGGACACATCTGAAACTAAAATCCAAGTTCCCTGCCTTCTTTTAATCCAGGGTTCTTTCTCTTTGATGTTCCTGAAATCTCTTTCATAGTAGTGAAAATTAATTCCATCAGCCTGCTTTCTTTAAATTTATTATAACTCAGTTTTAATTGAATTAACCTTTAGTTAAATAAGAAATAACTTCTGGGGCACCTGGGTAGCACAGTTGGTTGAGGTTCCAACTCTTGGTGTTGGTTCAGGTCATGATCTCAGGGTCATGAAATCAAGCCCTATGTTGGGCTCCACACTCAGCGTAGAGTCTGCTTGAGACTCTCTCTCCCTCTGCCTCTGTCCCTCCTCCCTTCTTGTGCTCTCTCTCTCAAATAAATAAATAAATCTTTTAAAAAAGGAAAAGAAAAGAAAAAACTGCTAACCCAGATGAACAAGTCACTGTGTCTAGAAAGCATTTAGCATGTATTTCATGTGTGCATCCAACATGGTGAGCTCTTCCGCAGACACTGGGGACAAAGTGCCGGTAATTAAGGGCCAGGACAGAACTCTTCCCCCTTTTGTGCTCACCACTGGCTTAGCGTGCTATCTGCAGTGGTGCCTTACTAGAAACTGCTTTCTTGTCACTTGCCTTTGTGTTGCTGTATGGAAACAAGATGGCAGGAGCGATGCTAAGGATGTTGCTTCCTCAGAGGCCTGTGATGTCAGCACCCTGGGGGGTGTGGTGCTGATCTACCTGACTCCAAATGATATTAATAGTTGATATTAATAGTTGGTTTTAAGTCTGAGAAAGAAAACAAAACAGTAGAAAGCACAGCAAAAGCAAACAACCAATTATCAAAGTCCTTGGATGAACACCAAAAATAAAGGATGTCTTTTCTTTCTCACATTTTTGTTGTTTTATATACAATTGAAATAAAATGTGCATTTTTAAATCACAACCCCTCACGACCAAAATAATGGGCAAGAGCAAGAAAGGGAGGAAGGAGGAGGAGAAAATTGGAAATACTGTATTTCAAAGTAAAAATGAAACCAAGTGACATGTGCGTAGATGTTGCTTACTAAACTGCAAAATAGTAAGACAAAACAAAGCAGGATTCTCCAAGGAATTGGACCATGCCATTTTGCACAGAAGGCAAAGATAAAACTGCAGTCTGATAAGGCTTTTATAAAGATTGGGCTGGACCAGAAGGGAATCTGATAAATGGCTTTGTCAGGGGGTGGATGTGATTGTTTGGCTAATCTTAGCAAGATCTGTATTTTTAACTCACCATCAAAGGCCTGCAGGCCGCATGTTTTCAGGAACACAGAGTACCTGTGAGCAAGTAAGGAGTGTAGTAGCAGCAGGTACCTAAACATGAAGACCAGGAAGCCATGTGCTTTCTGGAAGTTAATGCACATTGCTACCGAAATCCTTTGTCCCCCAAATAAGAATGGGTGCTTCCAGGGACAGTCCTTCTAACACTGTTCTTCAACCCTTTCCGCCTAAGAACCCTCATTTTAGTTGATAGAATTATCGTTGTGGAACAGGACAGGGATTTCTCACCATACAAAGATACAAGGACGTGTATTTGGATGTCAATATCATCATATGTGCCTTCCTCAGAACAGCAGTTGTATTCAACAGTTCTTCACTGCTTGATCACACCCTTTGCTGGAAACACCCTTTCCAGGCCAACCCGAAGTCCGCTGTTCAAAAATCTGATTCATTTTGTTTCCATTTTGGGAGGAGCGACAGGAAAAGCCAACTTCCAAAACAGGCAAATATGGAAATGATTATAAGCATATGAACATTCTTTTAAATAGTTGAATTACTCAAAACATGCCTTATTGTGTGTGTAGAGAAGATTAACTGTTTGAGGTTTATACCTCTTAAAAATGGTGGGTGTTATGGTCATTATGTTATTATTTTCATTATTATGCTTATTATTATTATTCCTCATTTCAGATGAATAAATTGAGTCTCAAAAAATTTGAATAGCAAACCTAAGGTGACAGACAATAAGTGGTAAGGCAAGACTTATTCATGGGCCTACAACATCAGGAACATGTTTTCATTTATTTAGCATCCAGTCTCTCTTTTTTGTCCTTTCTGTTATGTTAAGCATTATTTTAAATATTGTGTGATCTAAGGAGATCTACATTAACTATTATATAAATGGATAAAAGAGTCATAAATTGATTGGCATAAGAGCAGAAATATCCCTGAAATGTGCCAAACCGCATTTTTAAATGTTGAGTATAGATTTTACCCATAAATTGCATTGTACTCTAAGCCTTCATATGAATTTTTAATATTGTCATCTTTAAAAAGTACCATATAAAAATTAAAGGGTTTCACAATGCCATTTGTTTTTTGTAAGAATTTTTACTGAAAAATTCCAAATGATATTAAAAGTTCTAGAACATGCACCACATTCTAAGCCTCAACCTTGACCATTTCAAGATACAGTTAATAGTGGTATAAATACACATTTCTCAGGATCTGCCCTGAGAATGACTGAAGTACAGCCTCTCCTATCACAGAGAAGAGCTAGGACCTCTGATTTCATGTTTATGCCATTCCACATTTGGAAGTAAAGCTGGTAAATTCACTACAGTTAATGTGTTTATTTATTGACACGAAGTCCAAAAAATGGGTCAGAGAGATAGAAGAAAAACAAAAGCATATAGTGCTCTCCAAAACCTGGGAGTAGATAGTTCAGGAGAAAGGAAGGGACCGATGGCAGAAATCTAACAGAGGGTCTGAAAAGTAATACACGCAGTGTCTTTAGACACTAAGAGGGCATTGACGCCCTTCAGAAGAGTTGTTTTAGTGGAGTGCCGGGGACAGAAGCCAGATGGCTTTGTGAATGCTGACAGTGGCCCAAGCTAATCCAAGGACAGCCATGTCAAAACAAACTTAGGGCAGATTATTTTCATTAGAAAATCAGTAAGACACTCAACTTTATTGGTTTATATATATATATATATATATATATATATATATATATATATATGAAACAAACAACCCTTCCCAATAAAAAATTCTGATTTTTCTGCTTGCTTTACATTGGCTGTTCACTTTTTTTAGACTATATATGTTTTATAACTTGACCTGAAACTCCATGATTAGATTAGATGTCACTGAATGTCGTATCCCCATTGTTGTAGCAGACTCGCAGGTGCTCAGTGCAAATCAAATGAAAAGCAATAATTCATATACCAAGAAGATCGTATTTAATGAGATTTGATGTGAGTCTAAAAGATGAATGAGAAATAGTGTGTGTTAAAACTGATGACAAGTGGATTTGGATCTGCAGACACAGACTCACAGACTCACAGTTTTGTCTCTTGAACAACTAATTTTAAGATAGGTAAAAATTCTACTGAAGTGGTTTTGCTTGGTTCCCTCAGCAGGAGCCCTCACGGCAGCTGGGTTGGCAGGTCATTTGTTTTCATGAGCGCTCTTTGAACCAATCAGGACACAGCTAATCTTATTATACCTCTGTGGGCTTATGTTTCTTTTGATGAGAGTCTAGAGAAGTCATGGGTAATACTTTATTGTGTGCCAGGAACTGCTTATGTTTCAGTTGTACAAGGTCAGATCTTAATTTAACCACCAACTGGGTACTTAATTTTAGATACACAGAGGAACACATTGGCTCCAAGGCACTTCCTCTGGTTTAGGAAGGCAAGGCCCTGGATAAGAATGACAAGACGATCATTCCAAAAGGTGAGATTATGAAATATTTGATCTGTACCTCACCAACTCGCTTATTAAGTAGTTTAGTATTGGGAATATTTTATACGGATGGAAATGCATATTGTGGTAGCTTCTCATTACTTTCTTTCCAATTGATCACCCAGGGGTTTGCCTTTCTAGGGCCTTTTTAATCACAGAATTAAAGGCAGGGTTATTTTTGTTTGTTCAGAGAATATTAATTGCATGGCATAGTTATGAAGCATAATAGTATCATGAGAAAGACAGATCAAGAATGAATATGCTTATAGAAAGTGTCAGGATACACACTATGGAATCTCAGAAGGGTCTTAGCTGGCCCTCGTTTCTGAGAAAAAAATTAAATGATTTTTGTGACTAATTAAAATAAATTTCTACCAAGGCTTTTTCATCACTTACAGCAAAAGAGGGATGTTTATGTTCAGATCGAAAAATTCCTTTCCGTTCTTTTAAATCAGATGAAAAAAAGGAACTCAGTAGAATTGGAAATTTGCTTCTGCAAAATAAATCATAGAATCTTGAGGTTGGACAGCCCTTAGAATTTACCCGAGCACATCGCCCATCTGGTACATAAATGAACACATGACATCTAAAGAACCTTCTACATCTAAAGTGAAATGATTTCTGTGAAATAGCAGTGATGTGGATGAAGAAGTCCTAACTGCTTTGTGCTGAGAAGATTGTATTATCGTCATAAAGTATCATAATTTTACACTTCTCTTGTTTCTGGGAGAATAGCTTGTTTTCCGATGAAAATTTACCTAAAATATGTATATTTCTACTAGAGTTGTTTGATAGGTTTGCTGGTTGTTTGCTTAAGCTCTTTTAGAAAACTTATAAATGTTTGAGTTACAAAGTGGGTCCTTCTTTACATTAATTCCATTACAGTAGCTGAATCGTCAGTTACAGTAGAGTGGTTAAGCCTGTGTGGCCTCTAATGCCAAACAACTGGGTTTCCATCCACATCTCCACCACTCACTAGATGTGCAATCTTGCGCAAATTACCTCACAACTCTGTGCCTCCATTTCTTATCAGTGAAATAGGGGAAAGCTGTAAAATCTGTAAAATAGGGGAAAGTGTTGTAGAAATTAAATGTCAATTAAATTGAAGTGACTAAGGTACTTGGAATAATGCATGTCATGGGTGAGGACTCAATAGTTGTTACTTATAATAGTTATTAAATTCAATAAAACAAATATTTATTGAGGACGTGCTGTGTGCTTGACTTTCTGCCACACCTTGGGAAAGAGGAGAACAACTGATGTTGCTTCTGGGGAAAAGTCTAGAATGCATTTTTCAAGGCAGCAAGCTCCCTGAGGGCATGGATCCTATTGTCTTATGTCTAGCATGCCTGGAACATAGCAAACACTGAACACGTATTTTTCAATGAATGAATAAGATAGTTTGAAAATCCTTAGGAAAAAAAATAATGACCTCAAGAACTGGTGGGTCAACAGTCCTCCTTTATCTTTTCAATTTAGCAGAGAAGAGAAATGTAATAGACATTTATGCATCTGTATTTCAACAGAGTAGTTGACAGTATTTCTTGATGATGGTCTTGTTATCAAAAAGGAGACATTAATACTAGATGGTGGCGTGTTTGGGAGGATTCGTAACTGGATAAACAGCTTTTCTTGAAGGGTGCTAAATAATAGATCAATGTCAACCTGAAGGCCTCTCTGTCCAGTGCCAATTTCTGTTCAACATATATCATTATTAATGGAGCAGATGAACCTATAGAAGACAGGCAAATAGATCTGCAAATAGAACACTACTTGGAGGGACAGAAAATACTTTAGAGCTTAGCAGACTGGAATAAAGGTCAAATCTTAAAAAAAAAAAAGAAAAGAAAAAGAAAATACAAAATGTAATAGTGTTAAATAAAGAGTCCTGCACAGAAATGCGTAGCAATAATGTGAGAAAAAATATGAGATGTAGAATTTTGGCCAGTTGGGTTACACCCAAATCAAGGGTGTAGCATGATAGCCCCCAAATTCATCTGAGCTTAAGCTAAATTAACAAATCTATAGTATCTAGGAAAAAGAAGGTGGTCACACCTGCTTGATGTTGTTTGTGTTGGTCTGACTACAGCTGTTGCGCTCCCATCAGAGCCCAAAGTCCAGAGCCACTTTTAGAAAGAAATGGATAAACTAGTGTGTTTACAGGAAAACAATCAATATGGCGGAGGGAGGTGAACCCACGGCACAAGAAGAAAAGTTGTCTTGCCTCGGGAGGAGAAGGCTCACTGGAGACTTAACAGCCTCCCTGGGGAATGATTCAAGGCCCCTCATGTAGCAGAGGAACACCATTTTATGCGTGTGACTCTGAGGAATAGAACTAGGATCATAGAATAGATTTGAGGAGATGGGATTCAACTTCACTGTTTTTCCTAATTGCTAAAGCTGGCCACGGATGAAGGGCTCTGTGGGGATAGAAGCTTCCTGGCACTTTCGTGGTGAGGGCTGAGGCGGGAAAATTACTTGTGGGGCATGTTGTAAATGGAATTTATAGATGAGGCTATCTAATGGTCAACTCTGAAGTCTGGTGATTCTAGAGAAAAGGAAGGAGACGGAAATAATGAGTACATCAGACAGAGTGCCCATTCAAGGGTGAGGACTAGAGCTAAAACTGCCAAACCACCCCTAGAATTCTAGTTCCTCATTCCAGAGGAGTTCAACTACAGAAAAATAATAGGGGATGTTTGCTGACCATTCACATCAAACACAGTTAATGAGGCGGCTAATCCAGAGGGCAGTATTCAAGCAAAGGTTCAACTGCTACACCCAACTATCTCCCCCAGAAATAAATTAATGGTCTGTAGGTGATTTCAAAATAAAATATGAAGAAATGCAATGGCTCAGTACTGTTTAAGTTTCAAATGGGTAAAGATTTGACTTTAGCCCCAGGCGGGAAGTGCTGCCCTGTCAAATGAACACGTACATATAGTAGTATGTATATACCATATATATATAGTGTAGACACATAGTATAATAGTGTGTTCAGATACATATATGTACATAAACAATGCTTTTATTACGGTCTAGAGGCATTTCATTTTTATTGTCATTGTAGCTAATTAATGTAGTCAAAATATTTTTTACTTACCTTAGAACTCAGTTGTCTAAACCAAATGTAGCGATTTTTTGGTCTGTAACTGGCCTCACCTTCTCAGAAGCTGCCACTCACTAATTAGTAGAAAACGAAATTTTGATCTCGTCCAGAGAGATAGAATAACTTAGGTAAAAAAGCCTTTGCTTGGATGATTCAGGTAAATGGATCAGTGTTTCAGATTTCTGTTCTTTCCCAAGACAAGAAATCCTCTCCACCAGATTTCACCTGCTTTACTATAAATTTGTGCAAATTTCTCTCTTATCAAAGTCACCAAGTTCCCTGCTGTCAGGAAGTGACCTATTTCACCACCTGTAAGGTTCAGCCTGTGAGCCAGATGCCAAGCCAGTTTTCTGGAAGGCTTTGTAAACTTTGGTTCCATAAAGTCAATTTTAGTTCCTTCCAAGTGGCCAGTAATATCTGATTAAGTGAACATCATTCTCATACATGACATTTTATCTGTGGCAATAAATATTCTTCAGGGATATGAATTTTAGTAACTCTAGAGTTTTCCATTGCTTAGGTATACTATACAAATCTTATACAAATTTCCTCTCGTTAGACATTTGATTGTTTCTAATGTCTTGGCAGTTAAATGTGGCTGAGATGAACATTTTCACATTCAATTTTTTGGTCCACATCTCTGATTATTTCTGTAAGACAGATTCCTATATTTAGAATTATAAACAAAGGCTAGGGCTTTAAAAAATCATATTATCATTCGAGCTTGTGATAAGGGCACGTCTATTAATAAGTTGCCTTTTCATGGGCTATGCTTGCTCTGTTCTTTTCTATTCTATTTTTATATTCCTCTAGAAATCTGTCTATTTGTGAATCTAGAGCTCCTTCCTGTTCTGTGTATCATTTTCACAAACTAGCACGCATCTTTCGATATCTCTGTTGTAATGGAATTTGACACAGAAATCAATAGTAGAGAGTAAAAATATCTAATGTTGTACTATGAAACTAGAGATAAGCAAAACTAATATGACAGGTCTTATCACTAGTGTATTTACCTAGCAATTCAGCCTCAGTTAATGCAGCTCCAAAACTGGAAGTGAACTTGCAAAAACATAGGACATATGAAACACAAGGTGAATCTATTAATTTGCTAGTTTTAAGAGTAGTGTATATCTGATTACTCAATCATTCATTTATTCAGCCAATAGTGTATTTTACCTCTTTATATATCTTTTCTAAAATGTCAAGTTGTAGCTCTTTGAATGCTACATAAAAGTAACATTCGTTTTTTTGAACTATGTGTGTGCGTGGGTACGTGTGCGTGCGTGCCCCCGTGTTCAGTTTATCAGCAGAGCAAGTTGTGCTACTGAGGAAGAAGAACTGGCCTAGTTCTCCCTGTTATTTATAGGATTACACCATGTGGAGGGAGTTGTTGTAACAATACTTATAAATAAAAGTTACCTGTGTCTGTGGGCTGCACCCCCAGTTCTGACAGAATTTTAACACTCTCTGAAATCTCTTGGTGGACTGGCTGATTCACTGAAATCAGTCCGATGAAGCCACTGATCTGACTTGCCACTCTGTGCCACAGGATTCTGAAAGAGCAGAAGTGTGTTGCCACCGAGTAAATAACCAAAGCTATAACAAAGTTTTACTCACGTTGATTGCAATGTATCTTTAAAATCACACATATCAATGGTCAAAATGCAGGAAAACGAGAATGAACATTGCTTTGACTATAATAACTGTATTTTCTTAACAAGACCAAAACATAAAAATCCTCTTTCACTGTCGCTATTCCTCTGATAGGAGAAATCCTGATAATTCTGTGACCTCCTGGAGGTGAACACAGCACTCTGAAACCTTAGCAGCTTCAAGGTAAGAGAAAACTGCCTCAGGGTGTGAGGGTTCCCCATCCCACCCAGCCAACCTCCCCGTCTGGACTGGGGCTGTGTATAAAACTGTGAAGAAATCTACATTTTACCGTGTGCCCCTTTTCTTATTCCCCCTTATCACCTCCCACCCGACTTGGTCTTAGACCGTCTGCCCTCTTTACCCCATGCCACCCTCAGTCACCGTTCCCAGAGATCTCAGGGCTGCCCAGGGAACCCATAGAGCGCTGCTGGCATTTTTGAAGGGACACTGGAAGATGGAACGATAAGCCATAAAGAACAGGATCTCTCACTGATGCGAGTGACTGACGCGGGGGTGCCAGGTGCCGGGGGCAGTGTGGTATTTCTGGACACAAAGGCCTTCCTTGCATGGAAGTGACTGGACGCTCTGGAATCGGTTAGGGCCCCGTGTAGGACCCGCGGACTGGTCAACGGCGCCGCGCTCGCAGGGAACACGGGCCGGAGGGAGTTTAGAGAGCCCGGCGCGGAGAGGCGTCCTGTCCCCACGTTCGCTCCCTCGTCATCTCTTGCAACATCACCCCAACCTCCTGACCACTTCAGTCAGGCCCCCGCTGGTATGCTGATCCTTTTTTTAAAGACAGTGATGTTTGGACTCCAAGACAAAAAGTACAGAATGGAGGTAAGTTTAGGACAGACCACCCCAGGCAACACAAAGCCTTATTGCAGGGCGCCAAAGAGAAAGATTTACGTGTCCCTGGAAGCTATTTTTTATTTTTGGAAGTCATTGTCATTTCGAGCTGGCTGGTAAGAGCAAGATCAAAGTGTTTTCTTTAACGGGCAGCAGACTGTGGGTTGTTTTCCAGCTGCTTCGGAAAGACCTTAAAAATGAAGGTACCTGTGTTCTCTCCAGACTCTACTTAGTAGCTCTGCGTTCTCCTGACCCCCTTGACGCCTCAGTTTCAGCTTATGCACAATGAATCTATAATACAAACAAAGTAAAACTGGGGCGTTTAAAGCAAGGCAGTGTATGCAAAGTGGGTTCATAATCACCGTTTTTTTTTTTATTACCAAAGATACTCTGAAACTTACATGACAGCCAAACTTACCCTTTTCCCACTATCTAAACCTGCGATTTTACTCAGCCCACGTATAAAATAAACTAGTAATTACTGATATCCGAATAATACATTTAGCATTTGGAGATCCTTAATTCAGTGGGTTTTTACTGGGGTGTGTGACAGGGCTTTCCGAGGATCCGTGAATTCGCCATAATCTTATGCAGAATTTTGAGTGGGTATGTACCCCTCTGGAGAGAAAATCCGTTGCTTGCATCCAATGTGTTCTTGACATTAAGGAAAGTTAATCATCACTTTATTTTTTTTCTGTATAAATTTCTTTTGAGTGTAGTTGGCACACAGGGTATATCAGTTCCTGGTGCACAACATAGCGATTCAGTAACTCCGTATGTTACGCCATGCTCCCTGTGAGCGTCGCTCCCATCTGTCACCACACAACATTACCGTATCATTGACTCTTTTCCCTATGCTGTGCCTTTTATCCCCATGACTTACTCCTCCATAACTGGAAGCCTGTATCTCCCTCTCCACTTCCCCCATTTTTCTCATTCCCCCTCGGGCGACCATCAGTTTGCTCTCTGTATTTATAGACTTGATCCTGTTTCTACTGTGCGTTTATTCATTTGTTTTTTTAGATTCCACATTTGAATGAAATCATGGTATTTGTCTTTCTCAGTCTGACTGATTTCACTTAGCATAATACGCTCTAGGTCCATCCATGTTGTGACAAATGACATGATCTCATCCTTTTGATGGCTGTGTAATATCCATGATACATATCTGTTCATCTATCCATTCTTCTTCATCCATTCATCTATCAGTGGCTAAACCATGCTTTAAATGAAAAGGTTAATTGCCTGATATAATTGTTCTAGTTATTTTGTCAGCAGCTACTTATCGGTAATAAATAAACCTCACTAGTGGGCTTCTCCAAAATAAGATAAGCAAAACCATTATTTTAAAAGGGCCAGTTAATTTCTCTAGACTGAGAAGTGGAGCCCCTGTGAATAGGTCTTAAAGGAGGTCACAATATTATTTGGCCTTTCCTCAGATTCCTGGTTGGTGCTTTATTTAAACAATTTTACATGAAGGCTGGCAACAGATTACTGCAGCCTTCAGTTGGAATTGAGTCCTGGTCATTTTAAATTTGAGATATAGATAAATAACTCTCGTCTTGCTCTTCTCATTTCATCTCAGTGTCTCTGGGTTCATTCCAATGATGCTCCTTGATTGTCTGTCTGATGCTTTAGTGCCCCTGCAGTTCTTCATTTCATCCCAAGCTTTCAGTAAAAGGTTGGAGAAAGCTTGTGTTAGGTAGATGTGTTCCATGTGCTAAGAGTTTCCTCACTATTTCTATCTGGCTGTTGTTAGGTACAAAAGAGTTAAGAGTCTTAGATAACTTTCTTCTGGGTGGTAGTTAAAATGACATCTAGGGTGCCTGGGTGGCTCAGTGGGTTAAAGCCTCTGCTTTCAGCTCAGGTCATGATCTCAGGGTCCTGGGATCGAGGCCCGCATCGGGCTCCCTGCTCAGCAAGGAGCCTGCTTCCCCCTCTCTCTCTCTGCCTGCCTCTCTGCCTCCTTGTGATCTCTCTCCCTCTGTGAAATAAATAAATAAAATCTTTTTTAAAAAATGACATCTAAAAAAACAAAAACAAAACTTTCCACAGATCAACTCAGTTCTCTAAGGAGTCTATGGTACTGGAAGTGCAAATTTCAAACAGGGTTAGAGCTGAGCTGATGATTTAAATAGCTAAAACGGCTCTGGATCCCATTACTAATCCCAGAGCCATCCAATCCCCCTATCACCACAGTGATACCAGCGAGAAAGGCGGCAGGCCCTGCCACAGGCTAAACTTCATGGTCTAATTGTGCTGTCTGAGGACTCAGGCTTGTCTGCTAGTAAGGAATCAACAACTTCTTTCTCCTGAGAGCAACCATTTGCTCCCAATTGACTAGGGGTGACAGTAGAGAGAAAAGAAAAAGAAAGTCAGATACTTCCTTCAGGAAACTAATCACCCAAGTGAGAACACAAAACACAAATATGTGAAGAATTGGCCAGACAAATACAAAAGGAGTGTAAATTCAGATATTGGAAAAATATCATAGAAGAGGAGGTGTTTCCAGATATGGAAGGCCCGAGAGGAACTGGAACATTGCAGCAAGGCTTCTACAGGGGGATCTTCTTGAGCCATGCCTGAGGCAGTGTGGGCCCTGAGTGTGGAAGAGCTGGAGGGGCTGGTGAAGGAAGAGGAATAAGATGTGAGAGCACAGAAGTGAGAAAAACGAAGCCAGCCACAGAGTGGGCCGTCACACTTGTTTCGTTGGTAGAAAGACTCCATACCTGAGTACCACGGTCAGTTGTACGAATAAAGCAGTGCCCTGCTTATGCTAATGGGTTTTTAATTAACCCATTCATTCATTCACTCACTCATTCAACACACATTTAGAGACCATGGACCTTGAGATGGTGCTTCTCTAGGCACTGGAGAAACAGACTAATTCTCTGCTTTTATTGACTCACATTCTGGGGGGCGATATAGGAAATAAACCAATGAACAATTAATAAAAATAAACTACTCCTTGAATCTATTTGGTGAATAAGACCCTTAGGGTGCATGTTGGCGTTTTGAGTAGACTGAGATCTCACTGTGTGAGGAAATGCGTTTTCCACAGTCTGCTCCCTGTTGGGGGCAGACCCCCAATATTACCACTATTCTCTCTTTTATGTTCCAAGATGATAGTAGGGCCCTGGTGCAGAACAATGAAAATACAATCAAAACAATGCCATCAAGTTCATGTGCGGGGTGTCCACAGGTCAGGCACCTTGGCTATTGGCATGTGTAGAACTGTCCTTAAAATTTGAGCTTAGCTAAACTTGAACAATGAGAGGTGGTAAAGCAAATATCAACCGTGTTTTGAAAATTGCCCACAGAAAGCTCTTTTTGTTTTTTTCTCCTTGGAAAGACACACCCCTATGTAAAATTTCAAATAGATCATACATTTTGGCTCATAAAGTACCACTAATCAAAATAATTTCATAAGGAACATTAAACCTAGTTATAGAACTATTTTGATTTCTACATTTACTAAATTTCCTTTCTAAATAAGAGAGAGCAATTGATCCAATAGTAATAACAGACACTCCTTTAATTTGATATTTGGAAGACATAAGCCAATAAGAAATAGTCTACATTTTTGTGTTTGTCTTCAGAGAAGTGGCTGGTAATGGACAGAGCTATGCAGGGGAAGGAATAGAGACTCTCTAGGAGGTTTGGTCTCTTCTGGGGATGGAGTTAAGGTGGTCCTTACTTCAATTGTTAAAAAGATGTTCTGAGACTGTCAGACCTTACAACTTTCCCTGTCAGTCCAGCCAGAAAACAAAAAATGGGGACCAAACAATAACCATGTGGGGGTTCAAATCAAGAAGCATCATGAACACCACTGCCATGGTATTCTTTTCCTTTTTGAAGGAGAGCAACCCAAGCCTAAGAGCCTGCCACTTTGGGAAAAGATTGGAAGACTAGCTGCTAAAAGGTATCTTTCCTCATTTATTATCCAAAACACTAAATGATTAGACATCTTTTTGTTTAACTTCCTTTTGTTGAAAAATGCTCAACTCAGTTCAAGAATTGCATAGACCATAGCGCTTTGGTGCAAATGAGAAGATGCTGCTTCTTTGGGGCATGTGTACACTCTACCAGACTGTACAACTTGACTAGGGAGATTCAGCTGAATTTCCTCAGCCAGGAACACTTCTGTAGTACACATCCTGAACAACTATTTCTGGTGGCTCCGATTTGGTTGAAACAAGTGAGTGCATTAGAAAGCTAAAACAGCCATCAGTAAATGATGTAAATCAGCCTAGAAGCCTCTCTGGTTTTTTGCTCTTCTTGGAAAGCACAAACTCATTTTTTATTCTGCTTTTTGTTTGCCAGGTTAATTTACCTGCTGGCAGGTCCCACAACAAAGCCTCTCTTAGTACAGCTGGTCTTTACCACACTCACCCCTATAGTAGTAGTTACAGCATCCCAAACTGCATTAAGGATGCACTTTCGCTGAGGTGTCAGAAAGGATCTTTCCATGGCCAACACAGGTCCATAGAGGTGAATTTCCTGGAGCACTGGAAGAACCATGTGGTCTATTGCACCCAACAGAGCCAGTCAATAAGGAGAGTCTCCAAGTTCCTATAGCTGTTTTGTTTTGTTTTGTTTTTTTAAATCACATTAACCCTCTCCTGTTTTGTTTTAGAGTTCTGGAATTTTGAAACTTGTTCACTTCATATATGAGACTAGACAGTAGTTTCTGAGGAAGAATAGTGCTTGAAGTTCAAAATTCCCTTTTTTTTTAAAGTAGGCTCTACGCTAGGCATAGAGCCCAACATGGGGCTTGAACTCATGACCTAAAGAACTCATGACCCCAAAACTGAGACCTGAGGTGAGATCAAGAGTCAGACGTTTACATGACTGAGCCACCCATGTACTCCAGTTCTCAGTTCCTTCTGTTTAAAATTTCCTTCATGTTTGTTCTGTTAAATTTCTTGAGGGCAAGGCTAGGCCACTACATTTGTTACTTTCTCTTCTATTTTAATTCAACAAATGTTCATTGAGAAGCTTCTCTGGGTCATGCAGCTTCTAGAGTCATAGGGGTGCAAAGATGAGTGAGGTAGAGCCCTTCCCTCAAAAAGCGAAGAGTCTTAGAAGATGTTGAACACAAACATGAATAATTCTGCATCAAGGCAGCCCACACAAACCATTACTGACATGAGGAAAGGAATCAACTAGCAAATAAGCAAACACAGCAGATGCAGAATTAAAAGTTAGGAATGTGAAAAGCTCACTATTCTCTATTCCTGTCTCCACCTTACTTCTTCCTGGTTTGAGTTTTAAACTTCTAATATGCTCTTTAGAGCTGTGTCTTCAGAAAACTGGTGGGCTGAAATTAGTTTAAGTCAGAAGTATGGGAAAATGAGTTCTTATAACCCTAATTACAGTCATTAATGGGGAAAAAAAGTGCCCCAAATTAGAAAACGCAGACACTTAAAGGGCAGGTAATTAAAGATTTCAAAAATTAGAAAGGGCTTCATATATAATACAAATTAAAAAGTTCACTGCATTGATGTTTGCTCAATGGGGAAAGATGAAGGCATTTTAGTTTTTCATTTTGCATCGTTCACATTAACTACATGTACTGTTCTGTGTCGTCTGCTGATAATAAGAACCTGTGTCTTTCAAAAATTCTGTCCAGTCATGGATACTAATGATGACCCCGATGAAGACCATCTTACAAGTTATGATATTCAGCTCAGTATTCAAGAAGCCATTGAAGCCAGCAAGTCTGTATTTTACTCTGAAAGGTAACATTCAAGTTGACTGTCCTCCACAAAATTTCTTTATGACATTCATTTTGTTGTCAGATAAAAGGAAAGACACTTCCTGGCTCTTCCTCTAGGAAAATGCTTACTCTTCTTCCCTGGCAGGGATTCCAATGGCTTTGCAAGGGCCACTGTGCATAGGTTTCAACAATATGATCTCTCACAAAACCCCACCTTCTGTGAAAGATGGAAATAACCTAAATGGGAAATTCTTAGTTGAATTTGGTTGTATAGGATTGCCCATTTTTTAAGTTAATATAGAATCAAAAAGGACAATAAGTACTTTGAACAAATTTGCAAGTATGACTTAACTAAAAAATAGATAAGTATACAGAGGTCTGCTCTGAATATTTTATTTTTTTTTAAGATTTTATTTATTTATTTGACAGAGAGAGATTGATCAGATCACAAGTAGGCAGAGAGGCAGGCAGAGAGAGAGGAGGATGCAGGCTCCCTGCTGAGCAGAGAGCCCAATGTGGGCCTTGATCCCAGGACCCTGAGATCATGACCTGAGCCGAAGGCAGAGGCTTTAACCCACTGAGCCACCCAGGTGCCCTGCTCTGAATATTTTAAAGCCCCTTCTACTCCTGATTCACACAACCTTTAAAGTAATGTATTTCACTTTTGGATCTTCAAACTATGAAAAATAATGTGGACTAGCCCCGAAGTCTAGCCCCAAAGAATGGGAGTCAAGGACTTTTATTAAAAACAAGTACTATGTAAACCACAGCCTACTTAATTATCTGCTATCCAAATGACAGAAGTTAACAAATTAGACACAAAAACTGATGTTTTATGTTAGCAGGAGTTATAGAGTTTGAAACTGAAAAAGTAGATTTCTGTCTTGAACAACACACATTACACTTCTAACAAAAATAAAGATTAGTTTGCATTCTATTGTAGTATTTAGAATCCTATATTCTGAAATTTAGTAGTGCTTTTGAATAGATTCTGTGCTATAAAACTATTGCTTTTGAGCTTCTTAAAAATGGACCTGGTACCTTTAAATCAGATCTCCTTAATTTTTCCCTCATCTCCAATAGAGTTCCTAAGAAGGCTTTCACAACCCTAGAATGCCAGCAGATGTTTCTGCTTAATAGAGTTGAATCAATTTGTTATGAAATACCTTGCTTCCTTTGAATAAACACACACACCAGAGATTTGTCATGAGGGTTGAAATCATGACCTGTTGGGCCAATGACTAGGAATTTGTTCAGTAAATTCTCAGCCTGTTTTCTCTTGTAGATCAGTTGATTATAGACTCTAACATCAGTGTGGATCATAAGCAATTATTAAGTTCAAAGCAATAAGCTTTATTGAGCATAGAGTTTTTAAAATTGGAAGAATCCTTAGAGATCTTTCTATTTAATCCCATCATTTTAAAGATGAAGAAATCACCACCTAGAGAGGCCAAGTGGCCTCCCCAGGATCACAAAATCATGAAACCTGAACCCAGCTCTTCCAACTCAGACTGCAATTGTTTACTCGATTTTCATTGCTTAGAACTAATTTCAGAGATAGCGTTATAGTCTTGAATTCTGTATCTGTACTAATGTGCCTATGTCTAGTGTGTCATAAATATACTGTATCTGATTCTTAGACATTTACATTTTTAAAATAGATAAGATTAGTTGTGTGCATTTCCTATAGATCTTGATTATTAAAATTATGTACAGAAACTCAATTTAAGTTAAGTGTTTGGGTTTTTGACATACACCTCTTGGATAAAAATGGCTTATTTTTCTTTCTTTGGTAGATTTGCACCACTAAGTGATCAAAACAGAAAACTTGTAGAAGCCATAAAACAAGGTAAATGGGTATATTGTCTACAATGGGACAGGTTGGAGCTTTCACTTTGCTGAGACAGAGATGTGTTGCCAGCCCATGTGTTTAATTTAGGTCACGTTCTTGAGCTCCAGGAATATGTGAAATATAAATATGCATTGGATGAAGCTGATGAAAAAGGATGGTTTCCATTGCATGAGGCTGTTGTCCAACCCATTCAACAAATACTTGAAGTTGTTCTGGATGGTAAGAGAACATAAAATCCCTTTGACCAAACCGAAGCAAAAATGTAGAAGTTATGAGTGTTCCCAACAAACATAACAAGCAAAAAGAAAAAGCAGAATAAAAGATTATTTGGAGGGCGCCTGGGTGGCTCAGTGGGTTAAAGCCGCTGCCTTCGGCTCAGGTCATGATCCCAGGGTCCTGGGATCGAGGCCCGCATCAGGCTCTCTGCTCAGCAGGGAGCCTGCTTCCTCCTCTCTCCTCTCTCTCTGCCTGCCTCTCTGCCTACTTGTAATCTCTCTCTCTGTGTCAAATGAATAAATAAAAAAAAATCTTTAAAAAAAAAAAAGATTATTTGGAATATGGAAAAGAGACTATCCATGTTTTATACTCAGGGTATAAAAATTAGTGCATTTTATGGGGCCACTTGGGTAACTAGGTCAGTTAAGTGTTGGACTCTTGATTTTGACTCACGTCATGATCTGAGGGCTGTGAGATCGAGCCCCATGTTGGGCTCTGCACTGGGCATGGAGCCTGCTTAAGATTCCTCTCTCCCTCCGCCCCTCCCCCACTCCACTCCCACACCCACGCTCCCTCTTTAAAAAAAAAAAAAAAGAAAGAAAAGAAATGTAATAATTTTAATAATTTATATTCTCTTTGAACATTAATCTTAGTCACGTGCCTTTCTCTCCCTTTCCTCTTGACCATCCATGGGAAACACTATCCGTCCAGCCCATCTTGTCTATCTTTATGAATGCATATATGAATGCATATGTGTAGTCATGAAAAGTATTAGTAGTNAAAAAAAAAAAAAAAGACTTGGCACATTTTGTGAGGTTCAGGGTTCACCCTTTGCATCCTCCTAAGAATGTGACAGAAGTTGGCTCGAAGATGTGGTTATAACCTAAAAGTAATAAAAGTTATATATATCATAAATTAATTGATTTGAATATAAAGCTTTTTGGTTTTGGGAGTTTTTAATTTTTCATCTTGAACTATCTCTTGAGTTAACAATTTCCAAAAGAGGGCGCCTGGGTGGCTCAGTGGGTTAAAGCCTCTGCCTTCAGCTCAGGTCATGATCTCAGGGTCCTGGGATCGAGGCCCGCATCGGGCTCCCTGCTCGGCGGGGAGCCTGCTTCCTCCTCTCTCTCTGCCTCTCTGCCTACTTGTGATCTCTCTCTCTCTCTCTGTGTCAAATAAATAAATAAATAAAATCTTTAAAAAAAATTTTCCAAAAGATCTTTATCGTACAAGTATCTTTACAATATTTTGTGCTTACATTAATTTTTCACAATGTAAGCATTAGTAAATATCATGTTAAATCGACCCAGAGTTAAGTATTAATAATAATTTTGATAGTTCTGATTTTCCAGCAGAATATTTGTCACATATTGACAACTTTTAAAATGTGTTGTGAGTGCACTCTCTTTCAATAACCTTCAATGTTGCTCCCTCATTCTATGCTCTCCGAGACAATCATAGCTACTTGATAATTAACTATCCAGCCAGCCAGAAAAAAAATAGCTAAGCAGATAGTCAAATAGATACAGAAGGTAATGTTAAGCATGGTATTTTCTAACGTATTCTGACAGCATTCAAATATATTCTTATTCCTACATTCACGGATTTCATTCAACAAAAACCAATTTCAGGGACAATTTAAATAACAATACAAAGGATTGAGGAGCTATGTTACGACTTATCAAAAAATAAGAACTTGCACTCCATTAAAAAGAAAACCAACCCCTTGAAACCTAGATTTTGGTTTTCTAGCTATCAAGTCCATGCTCATCTATTTATACTCACCATCATTTGATAAAATTTTAATCATGTCTTTTAATCTTTCATCAATTGACTTTGTGCAATATAAAGTACATAATGCTGGATTATTCTGATCTCTGTGATATCCTTTAAGTTAAGATTTTGAACTTTATGCAATATTTTCACATCTCAGCATCCTGCCAGACACTCTGGGAGTTCAAGACCTCTGATGGAGAAACACCCTTGACATTGGCAGTCAAAGCTGGTCTGGTGGAAAATGTAAGAACTTTACTAGAGAAGGGAGTGTGGCCAAACACCAAAAATGACAAAGGAGAGACACCCCTTCTGATTGGTAAATGACCTTTTTTTTTTACTAGAACTTTTATAGTTTGAGACAAATAAATATTAATAAATATGTATTAGAAACCACTATATATTAAAGTTATGTGACCTCATCTCCTTCTATTCCCTGAGCTCCTCCCCTAACATGCATCTCATCTGCCCTATGATTTTGGTTTTTTAATCCTACAAAAAGGTCAAATGTGAAAGATCCTTTAGCACCAACTAACGAGGAGGGATCCAACCTCGGAGCTTTGTGAGGCCAGAAGTGCCAGTACTAACGGAATATTCTCTAGCTAGGGTCTGGTTGTAGGTAGGGTTGATGTGCAGTACGTAGCCAGAAGAAAGGGCAGAAAGGGGGTTCGAAAGAGAGACACCGGGTTCACATCAGAACAGTGAGGCGCCAGCAGATTCTGAGCACAGAGATGCAGCCCTGGGCACCTACAATGGGGTTCACACCTACAACACAAGGAATGATGGTAAAGCTCAGGTATCATTTATCAGTTGCTTCTCAGTCTGTGTATCGTGCTGTTTTTGTTGACCAATAAAAATTGGCAAGTCTGCTTGCAAAAGTGAGATGAGATTAACAAATGACCAGAGATAACATTTCCTGTCACTTTCGAATTTGTCACAATAACGTTGTGCTTCTTATAAGTAAACCAGAACTCTTATCCTGATCAGTTTCTATGGTTGCATCACCACTATTAATGTGATTTGTATTATTTTTAAAAGCATATACCAGGGGGTATTTGCAATGACATCCACATATGTCTTGTTGATTTTCTAGATAGTTCTATAGCTATCTACAGATATTTGATTTCTGCAAAACACACACACACACGAACTTTTCCAGAGTTTATACGCTATCTCACTTTCCAAATGTAGAATTATTTTCTACTTGCTATTCTCAATTCACTTATTTAAGAGACAACTAAGTCATGATTATTACTTATTTGATTTCTTTTTGCTTTATTTGCTTCTATTTTTCTTTTATGCTTACAACAGAACGTTAAGCGTTTACATGCATTTCAAAGTGGTACATGTTTCTTTCTCTAGCAATATCTGAAGTGTGGGAAAGGAAGTTAGTCACTGAGTTATCAGAGCCAAAATAGAATTAACATCTGGAAATCTTATTTTTTTAAAAGCTAAATGGTAATATCAGGAGAAGACAACATCTCACGAAGGAAATTTCCTGAAGGTGTTTGCTTATGTCTCCATCACCCCCGTATCTGGAAAATGGAGTTTTTCTTGAGTTACCTTCTGCAGGACCTTCTCTGTGGAGCCCATGTCAAGTATTTTTAGGTTCTATAGGTAAATGAATCATCCATGGCAGTTTTCTTCTTGACTCTGTAGGCTACTTTGAAGTTTGCTATTTACCATCCATTAACTTATAAAAGGAGAGATAACAGAAAAATATGCCATTCTCTGGATTTTTCTGTGTGATGTCATTTTTATTTTTCTTAGCCCAATACCATCATCTTTGTCTTTATTATAGAATGTCCTTAGATGGTGAAACAAGCACCACTTTGTATCCCTCCAGGGCTCTTCTTCCCCATCAGCCATCTGGCCCTTTTTTGTAGTACTTTGATGTATTACAGTTATCACACAGTTACTTCCTGAGTGCCATCTAATTTGTGACCATCTGATGCTTATTAAGGGCATTTTGCACTCATTTTGTCTCTGCCCACCCTCCAAATTTGGTGTCACCTTTCTCCAGTTCGGGATTATCCTGGCCAGTGGGACCGGGGGGGGGGGGGGGGGGGAGCGGGGCTAGAGGAAGCTCAGGGAACCAGAGTGCACATCTTAGTTCCACTGCCCTCCATTGTCCCACAACCTTATGCCATTTACTGCGCAGGTAATTTTCTTCAGACATTTTTTTCCTCACAAACCAATATATAGCCTCTCCCCTCTAACTCTTCTTTCAATCTGCCAATCCTTGTCAAGAGACCTCAGAAAAATGTCTCTTCTCTACTTGTATGTCTTATGAGTCACAAGAAAAATCAGTGCTGATAATAAGACAATTACATGAGCAAAACACATATATCCAGAAAAAGAAAATGACAGAAATTTAGAATAAAAAGGAAAAGTGTCAGCAAACTATAAAGTTTTCAAAAGTGCCTATAACCTATGCAAAAGTCTCTAATTCCTTAACTCTTCAACTGAAGTTTGGTTTTCTTTAAGCATTATTATTGAAGATATGTAGATATATATTTATTTTTACTATATAAGTTATGTAAGTTTTATTTTACTTAGTTATGTTACACAAATACTGTGTGCCTTATTAGTGTTTATTATTTCAGCCATTTATTGATTAAGAATGTCTTCACAGGGACGCCTGGGTGGCTCAGTTGGTTAAGTGACTGCTTTTGGCTCAGGTCATGATCCTGGAGTCCCAGGATCAAGTCCCACATCGGGGTCCCAGCTGCATGGGGAGTCTGCTTCTCCCTCTGACCTTCTTCCCTGTCATGCTCTCTCACATTCTCTCTCTCTCAAATAAATAAAATCTTAAAAAAAAAAAAAAAGAATGTCTTCACAGGTTAGGTTGGGAGGGATTCCCCATGATTTGCATTATTATTTCTATAGGAAGTAAATATATTTAGTTCCAAACCAGTTAAATGGCATGTAAGGTTTTATTTTTAAAATTATTTTAAGTTGTGGCCTATATGTGATATTATTTTCATGATGAAAGACCAATATATCTAATCAACATGTTTTCTGAGTCAAACAAAAGGAAAATAAATCATGATGGAAGAGATTCATTATTTTAATACATTTTTTCTAGAAAAAATGCAGTAGGAGCAAGAAGATAAATGAGGACACATATCTCTTAGTTCATTTCACTTATTGTTTTTCTCTGCAATGACACCAGCTAGGATGAGGTCATTCATCTAATTAGAGTTGTCAGTGGCAGGTGGGCGATTCAGAGGAAGGCATTTGTCAACAGACTCTACCTCGTGAGCAGGAGAAAAACTGAAATCTCACCACAGTGACGGCTTGCCTGCCTCCAAATGAAGTAGGCAGAGTTTGTCTTTGTCCTCCTGTGGGAGCCCTTTCCCTCGCCTTGGCCTTTGATGCTTTTTGTATTCTGACCCCTTGCTCCCCATGATGTTCTGAGTGGCCCCCCATCTCCTCCTGCCTTCCCCAGCAAAGACCTGGACTCTGTCTGTCTCTTCAAATCGAAGACATTATAGGCTTCTTCCCTAGATTATAAATTCCATGAGTGAGAACCAAGTCTGTCTTTGTCCTGCTGTCCACAGTGTAAGACACAGGGCCTTCCATATAGCGGGAGTGCATGAACCGAACGAGCGAATGAATAAATGAATGAACGAAACTGCATTTACCTCCATTAGCAGGGAGTAGCCCTCGTCCTTCTCAGTTGCTTATTAAGATTTTACTTACTGGGACGCCTGGGTGCCTCAGTTGGTTGAGCGTTTAGCATCTGACTCCCGGTTTCAGCTCAGGTCGTAAG
Source organism: Ailurus styani (assembly GCA_002007465.1). Lineage (NCBI taxonomy): Eukaryota > Metazoa > Chordata > Mammalia > Carnivora > Ailuridae > Ailurus > Ailurus styani. The sequence goes on from LNAC01000151.1 coordinate 2,301,316, forward strand.
GTCGTTCCTTATCTCAAGTTTGTGAGACTGAGCCCGGCATCAGCGCGGAGTCGGCTTAAAGAGTCCCTCCCTCTGACCCTCCCCTCACCCCCTTGCTCGTGCACGTGCGTGTGTGTGCGCGTGCGCGCACTCTCTAAAATAAATAAACAGATAAACAAACAAACTGGGACGATCTCATAATAACTCAAAGTGGGAGGAGGGGCGTGCTTTTCACTGTAATTTTATCTCTTAGAAACAGCAGGGGGGAGAGAGATATCTCATCTATTGGGTCTCTGACATCGTAGTATATTAGCTGTCATACACTTCACCTGTTTACAACAACAGCCCTATCTAGATTCTTACATTCTCATTGCTGCGGCGCCTAGGGAGCTGAGTCGGGTGAGCCACCGATTCCTGATTTCAGCTCAGGTCATGATCTCAGGGTGGTGAGACTGAGCCCCGTGTGGGGCGCTCACTGGGCACCGGGCCTGCTCAGGAGCCTCCCCCTGCTCAGGCGCTCTCTCTCTCTCTCTCTCTCTCTCTCTCTCCAAAAAACCTAAAAACACACTCATTGCTAACCTCCCATTAAGATCACAGGAATGGGGGCGCCTGGGTGGCTCCGTGGGTTAAAGCCTCTGCCTTCGGCTCAGGTCATGATCTCAGGGTCCTGGGATCGAGGCCCGCATCGGGCTCTCTGCTCAGCAGGGGGCCTGCTTCCTCCTCTCTCTGCCTGCCTCTCGCCTACTTGTAATCTCTCTCTGTCAAATAAATAAATAAAATCTTTAAAAAATAAATAAATAAAGCATCTATTAAATTCCTAAAACAGATATTTGATCCCCCTACATTTAAATATAAAACTAAGTAGAAGAAGCTTTATTAAAGTTTATAAGAGGGCGCCTGGGTGGCTCAGTGGGTTAAAGCCTCTGCTTTCAGCTCAGGTCATGATCTCAGGGTCCTGGGATCGAGGCCGGCATCGGGCTCCCTGCTCGGCAGGGAGCCTGCTTCCTCCTCTCTCTCTGCCTCCTCTCTGCCTACTTGTAATCTCTCTCTGTGTGTCAAATAAATAAATAAAATCTTAAGAAAAAAAAAAAGATCACAGGAAAGGGAAGTTCATTTAATACTCGAAGCTTTGTTTGGTGGAGGAAAACAAAACCAAAAAACCCCTCCAGGGGGAGGGGAGAGGGCTTGATAAACATTATTTACACATGTGGCTCCAGGATCCTAGAAGTGGTGAAATTAGATTAATAATAACAGTTATGATTATTGAGCTCCTAGTACAGTGAGCATTTCCATACATGATTTGATTTATTCAATCCAATAGTGGAGGCTATTTTTATTTCCTTTATTTTCATTTTCTAAAGTTTAGAAAGAATATACACAACATCCTATTTTAGGGAAGCGTCCTATATTCCATGAAACTCTTACCCCACCTCAGGACTGGATCTTAAAGAGAAGGCAACATCATCTTGGGTATGAGAAATAGAAGGGAATGAAAACTACAATATCCTCCTGCAGAAGAAAAGGGAATTGTGAATATCTATTTCCATATTAAATTTCGTAGTTTGTTTCATTCCATCCGAAGGATCCAGATGCATATGCCTCCTGTTGATATTCTTTCTCCGAATCACCATCCAGCTGTGAAGAACGGCTCCTACGACATGGTGTTCACTCTGCTGAAACACAACACCAGCCTTGACCAGCCCTGCGTCAAGCGATGGTCTGCGATGCACGAAGCAGCCAAACAAGGCCGCAAAGACATCATAGCTCTGCTGCTGAACCACGGGGGCAACGTCCACCTGAAGGATGGATTTGGCGTCACACCGCTGGGTGTAGCTGCCGAGTACGGTCACTGCGACGTGCTGGAACACCTCATCCACAAAGGTACGGGAAAAGGAATCGCACGTTCTCGATGATTCTCCTGTCTCTCGGTTTCCTTCTCTCCATCCCTCCTTGGCTCCCCTTCCTCTCCTGGGTGTAACTGGGCAGCAGACTTTGGTGCCCGGCTCCCCCAAAGCTTCTTGAAAGCCCCCTCTTCCGTGACTCAGTTACACCCTCTAGGTCCCGATCTACCAATCTGTGCGGTCACCCTGCCTGCTCTCTTTAGAGGTGACCCAGCCTCACAGACACGGCTCACCAGAACCCCACACTTAGCTTCTCCCAAAGCAGAATTCCTCTTCTATCATGCTTTTGACATAATCATCGCTCTCAACCAAGACTGAGTGCCTACATTTACTTCCACGCCCTCCATCGCCCTCCTTTCCCAGTCCAGTCAATTGCCGAGTCCCATGGTATCTCTCCTGCCTGTTGGCACCGTGACAGCCCCGTTGGTTTCATACCGGGAAGGCTACTCGCATCTTGCCTGGACCAGGGCAGTCGTTTCCTCACCCTGCTGCCCATTTCCGGGCTCCCCGTGAGAGAGTCCACAGGACGTGCTGCCACTCAGCCGTCCTCTGGGAAGGACAGCTACAACGCTGCACTCACAAAACTCTGGGCAGCTCCCCCTGCCTCGGAGTCATGCGCAGGGCCCCACTGCTTCATCCCAAATTGTTTTTCCTGGTCTGTCCCTCACTATGCTCAACATGTGTCTGGTACCCCAGCTGCACGAGACCAGCAGGATTCTGAAATATATTCCTTCTGTCTGGCCTTGTGCCAGGCCCTTCCCCTCATCTGGAATATTCTACCACATAACTCACTCTCTTGAGACACCTCCCCTCTAAAGACTTTCCTCATTCTCCAACAGGTTGTGACATTACCCTCCTTTGAGACCTCCAAGGGCGGAACCAAGAATTAAGAGACTAAATTCTTAAACTGGCTTCTACCACCTCCTTGCAGTCTGACCCTAGCCTTACTAAAACTTCTGGTCCTCGGTTTCCCCATGTGTAAATAAAGGCTAGGACCATATGCTCCCTCAAGGATCCTCTCTGGAGAAAAGGCTACCATTTTTGCAGCCCCCCACTGTGCAACCTCGTTGAATTGTCATCTGAGCCCAATGAAATAAACAGCATCACTCTAGTTTACAGATGAGGGATGGATATTCATGAAAGAAGCTTGCCCAGTCCGCAGTCTGGCTCTCCCAGTCCGCAGTAGAGCCAGAACCCAAACACAGACCTCCTTCTACATCATGACTCCTAGTCCTGATGTCCACTTGAATGTCCCACGGCTGGTGTTCTTTGAAGACAATTTTGTTTCATTTCCTCTCTGAGCTGCTTCAGGTAGTCTTATTTATTCATTTTAGGACCTTCTTCTGGGTCACACACAGCACCTAGAGGGCAGTTGTTGAAACGAAATAGTGTTAACGTTGTCTTTTAATTAAAAAGCTAACTACCCCTTTCCCTGGGAGCATTTGTCTACCACGTAAACTGACTTGTTGATTTCTCAGACATTGTTGTGATGCCAAGATTCTCTAATAATTGTTTATTGAAAATACCGAGAACACAGATGTTCTTAATCCTATACTTTTAAGTCCTAGCCAGAAAGGAAAACAACAGGTTATTTTTAAGGGTGCTGCCTTGACAATTTCACGATAACTCCAGTTCTCACCACGCCATATGGTTTATATTGCCAGGTGGCGATGTGTTTGCTCTGGCAGATGATGGCGCGTCAGTGTTGTTTGAGGCAGCAGGAGGGGGCAATCCCGACTGCATTTCCCTCCTGCTGGAGTACGGAGGCAGCGGAAATGTACCCAACAGAGCAGGGCATCTCCCAATACACCGAGCTGCCTACGAGGGACACTATCTGTGAGTAATAAATCGTAAGATGATCATTTTCTGTTGAAAAATACAAAATTGTGGGGCACCTGAGTGGCTCAGTGGGTTAAAGCCTCTGCTTTCGGCTCAGGTCATGATCTCAGGGTCCTGGAATCGAGGCCCGCATCGGGCTCCCTGCTCAGCAGGGAGCCTGCTTCCCCGCCCCTCTCTCTGCCTGCCTCTCTGCCTCCTTGTGATCTCTCTCTCTCTGTGAAATAAATAAATAAAATCTTTAAAAAAAAAAGAAAAATACAAAATTGTATATAGAGTAGAAACTCGAGTCTATCTATATAATACTTCCCAAATTCTGAAAAGAAAAAGATAAATGGAAATATTTGTTTGATTTTTCCCTTTCTTTTTATTTTTGCATACTTCATGAAATTTCCACATTGAACTTATACTACTTTTGTAATAAAAAAATTTTCTTCTGGAGGAACTGAGCATTCTGCACAAGTCACCCAAATATGCCTTTCTGTTTGTTTTGTTTTGTTTTTTTCAATGTCTTTAACAAAAGGCTACAGGGTTTCTAAAACTTCTGCCTTTGGGAAAGGATTTTGTGACAATATTACCAGTATTACTCCAATTTTTACTAATATCTATAGATATTATGATACAATGTCAAACTTATCCTTGGATAGAAAAGTTTCATTATAAGTTCACATTTCTTTATTAAAAAAACAGGTTGGATAGATTTTTAAATCACAACATGTGCCATGATCAACACATCAACAGAAGTCTATAATCACTATATTAAACGACCTACTGTAAGAGGACGCTTTTAGGCAATTAAATATATTTTATAAGTTCAAAAACTTTTAAATCATTAGGCTTTATCACTTTCAGTGGCCACATTGGCCAAGTTAAGTGGCCAATGACACATAATTGACGCTAAGTGACATGTTGTTAAAGTTTACCTGGATTTACTCCCAGTGTTCATAAATTCACACATGGTAGCTCTGAATTAGGCACAAGAGATCAAGTTATCCTTGCCTGTGGCTCTCATGAATGTCTAGTTGTTCCGTCAAGTGTGAAATTCACAACTGTTCATCACAGGTTCTTAGAAACAGAAGCTGTGGTTAGTTATCCCCATTGGACTGATATAGATTGATAGAATAATAAAGACTCTTTTTTGTGGCTGATAATTCAATTGCAAGTTATATGGACGCCAGCAAGATGTGTGTGGCCGCTACTGAAACATAGGCTACTCAGAAAACAGTGAAAGAGAAGGAAGGAATGAGAATTCAGAAGGCCTAAACTCTCGTCCTTGCTCCACATCCAACTGTGTGACCTTGAACAAGTCATTTTACCTCTGTGGACTTCCTGTTGCCCTTCTGTTAAATGAGGGGTCGGACTGAGCAGTGTCCAAGGTCACTTCCTGTGAGTCCATGATCCTCATGGTCAAGATTATGAAGTGTTCTTCTATGGCATCAGACGTGCCTATCTTTCTTTTATATTTTTTCCATTAAATAGCTTTGGTTGTTTATAAAAGGATGCTTGTTCCGGAAAGAATTGGAAGATGGGGAGGTTTCCTGAGGAACCACAATTCTAGGACCAACCGTAGGACGTCCAGCATGTTCCCCAGGAATGTTAAGAATGGGAAACTAAAAACTAAATTATACCAAACTAAGTCATCAGCCAGTGGACTAAGGTTAAATATTACATGTTTCTGTATGAGGTTATCTAGAGAAAATAAAAGAACATAAACCGCATTCACTTGTCTAGTGAGGAAGCTAGTTTATTTAAGCTGTTCATTTTCCTCATGCCATGTGGATGTTTGACTTTTTTTTTCCTTCAGTGCACTGAAGTATCTTATCCCAGTAACATCCAAAAATGCAATCCGGAAGAGCGGGCTAACACCAATTCACTCAGCAGCAGATGGACAAAACGCGCAGTGCCTCGAACTGCTTATTGAAAATGGCTTTGATGTCAATACCCCGCTCGCGGACCACATTTCCGGGAGCTATGACGACGAGCGGAAGACGGCGCTGTATTTTGCCGTCTCTAACAATGACATCCGGTGCACCGAAGTCCTGCTGGCTGCAGGTGCAGACCCAAACCTAGACCCCCTCAACTGTCTACTTGTGGCAGTGAGGGCCAATAACCATGAAATTGTCCGGCTGCTTCTCTCCCATGGAGCTAACGTCAATTGTTACTTTATGCACGTGAATGACACACGTTTCCCCAGTGCCATTCAGTATGCCCTAAATGACGAGGTCATGCTGCGCCTGTTGCTGAATAGTGGCTATCAAGTGGAGATGTGCTTTGAGTGCATGCATGGGGACATCTTTGGAAATTCATTTGTGTGGTCAGAGATAGAAGAAGAGGTACTCCCTGGGTGGACATCTTGTGTAATAAAAGATAACCCGGTGAGTTACACCCTTTTCTTCTTCCTGTTGGGTCAGCATCCTAACCTTTGCTCGTGTAGGGATGTTACAAGAAAAGGAAAATCAACAATTATATTTTTCTTATTCTTGAATTTGGGTTGGCAATAATATGGGGATATAAGCATAAAACTAGGCAAACAAGATTATTTCTTTTTCTTGGATTGGAAACTGAATGTGGAAGCATGTATGCCATTCATAATTTATGCCTAGTTGGTGGAATATTGGGGATGGAAACATGGGAAGAAGAATCATGGGAAGAAGCATGATTCTTCCATGTTCTGTTGATTGCAACCACCGCAGAGTCATGCAGATGACTTCAGGGCTCAGAGTTTCACAGATAAAAGCAGTTTATTTGTCTTTTTCGTTCGTTCCAAGGAGGGTACTTTATTTTCTGTAAAAAGACAAAGTAATTTTTGTAACGACATTGAGTGCTTATGTACATAGGCTATTCAATGTATTACTAAATTAAATTTTTTTCAATTCTCTCAGTTCTGTGAGTTTATTACAGTTCCTTGGATGAAACATTTGGTAGGCAGCGTTATTCGTGTGTTAATCGATTACGTGGATTATATTCCTCTGTGTGCTAAACTGAAGTCTGCCCTAGAAGTACAGAGAGAATGGCCAGAAATCCGTCAAATACTAGGTAAAAAAAGAAAAAAAGTTTTGCATATGAACTTTTTTCCTGAAGAATGTATGTAGGGGAAGTCTCTTAATGTCATCGCTGACACTTTTTTAGTGCTGCTTCACTTTCGGAATTATCCGGGTTTTAAATCATCCTTAATACTTCCTCAGATATAAGATGCTAATTTTTTTGTTTTTCTTGATACTTTCCAACTCTGTAATTGTGTAATGAGTATTACTATAACTGTACTAACATTTTGGCTAGAACTCATTTTTTAAAAGGTAACTCCTATAACACTATAATATATGTAGACTGTAATCTCCATGTGAACAGGCATCTATTTTGTTTATTTTTGTATTCTCAAGGCTCTGCATGATACTTATTGAGTACTAAATAATAAATACTGAGTAAATGAGTGAATGGGATGGATTAGTTATCCTTTTTGATATGCTCTCTCTCAGGTGTTTATTGACAAATTCCTATCAAAAGTTTGTCTCATAGGCAGACCATTTTGTATTCTCTAGTTTAAAGTTTAGTTAGTCATGAAAGTGAATACAAGACTAAGGCTAAAGGCAATTACAAAACAATCTGGGCCCTATAAATCTTTTTATTTTTTTCTTAAAATGTTAAATGATTCTGAAGCCCACTGTTTGGGAACGAATCTTTTATGTTTTTATTAGGTAAGTCCTATGCCCAATGTGGTGCTTGCACTTACGATCCCAAGATCAAGAGTCATGTGCGCTACTGACTGAGCCAGCCAGGTGCCCCCCTGGACCCTATAAAATCTTGAAACTGACCTGTCAAGACTCCCTTTTTGAACCATGACCTGCATTGGGAATAAAATCAAAATCATAGGAGAGTCTGAGAAAGTCCACATAAAAGGAGGGGCAGCAAATAGAACAAAGAAACCTCAGGCAGCAAGCTACTATTTTGGATCATTACAAGTAGACAACAGATAGGGAGTTCTGTAGAGTCAGAAGAGCTGTCTTGGAGCGAACATCCTTCTAAAACTTCAGGACAACTAACGTCACATCAAAATGAGCAACAGAAAATTATCACAGTCAAGTCTCACATAAATTTATTATAAGAAAATATAGAAAGAGAAACAGAGTAATGTCCCTACGGACCAGAAAAGCATACCCTTAGGACAGGCGAAAACTAAAAACTTCATTTCAAAACAAGCTAAACGGCATAAGGAAGATGATCCAAGATATGAAAAAACACAAGTTCAGAATTACAGAAATTCAGAAATGAGGTAACAGAACTGAGGGAAGAATTAGAAATAAGAAGAAAAAATTAACTTCAAATTTAGACAGTACTAGAATGAAAGCAAGAACTAATAATGCAAAAGATAATACCTTCAGGGAAACAGCAGCTGATATGGAAGGAAAACATTTAAATAAAATAGAAATGAAGGAGTAGATCAAAGGATTTGAAAGGCAGCGACAGATACTGAAGACAGGCAACAAAGAGTGAAGAAATGAACAACAGGTTTCCTTAAAAAAGAAAACCAAATCTAGGGAACAGAATAAATACAAAAACCTGTATGACCAAAAAAAAAAAAATCTGTATTAAAAAGAAAAGACAAAACTACAAATTACAAATTACTATGTCCTTTGATCAAAAGAACTTACTTTTGAGGGAAAAAAAATCAGATTCTCTTAGGCAATATTGTTCCTCTGATCACCCTCTGAAGAATCCCCTAGGAAATGAGCTTCAGACAAACCAAAATAATGGAGAAGTAATGACATAAGGACTAGTACTGAGCCCTAGACAGAATACCAAGACCAAGTGTGAGCTAAAAGGGAGGAGATATAATATGTAGGGTTGCATGTTCAGATAATGTGGATATGACACAACTATTTTTAAATGGGAAGAACACACACAAAAACATTTTTTAAAGGTATCAAATTATATGGTGGTGGCATCATATTAATATTGTTATCTGAGAATGAGAGATGCATTCAGTAAGTGAGTGAGTGTGGGATAGTCTTACTCTATTATTCTTTGTATCCTTGAGAATACAAAGGATTGTCAGTGTGGAAGATAGGAAATGCAGATGTAAAAAGCTAAAGAAAAATCTTGTACACTTGAAGTATCAATATGAACTCCAACTATTTTACCTGAAGTGTGTGTGTGTGTGTGTGTGTCTAAGTAAAGGCTTAGAAATAATGGCAAATGAAGTAGCGATGAACATCCCTAGACTGTGGTCTTGAATGACCATTTCCTAGGGGGGAAAAAAGGGATAATTTCAGGTCTCAGAAAGGAATATGCAAGATGAGCCTGGAATATCTGTCATTCTCTGTTGCAAAGAAACTCTCAAAGACTACCAGAGCATGCCAAAAAAATTTAGGAGCCAACTTGAAGAGGCTCCTACTGGCCAAAGATGGGACAGTTCAGCTTCCAAAGGGTAATTACTTCAGGGAATTGAAGCCAACTAAATATGCTTAAACATGATTCTGGAGAATAAGAAAAATCTATTTGTTATCTTGAAAGTTGATAAAAGATTTGAGCATTTATTCTGCCTTATCTATATGAATTGTGCCCCTAGTAACCAAAGAGTAGATGAACGAAGGCGTCTCTTTATAAAAGCATTTCAAATAATAAATGAAAAAGAAATGATATAATTAGATGCCACCACTTTGCCGCTCCCAGTCAGCTAATGGACATAATCATTGAGCATCAACTGCTCCTAATTTCTCGTCACGTGGCCCTTTCTGAAAGAACACAGCACCAGCTATCGTTTTGCCAAAGAGATCAAACCTGAGTCTGCTCAAGTCTCTGAATCCAGCTGTCAGTTAGCGAGAAATAGAAATGGCACCGAAACATGGAGCTACACCATGAGAAGGCAATCAGCAAAACTTAGGCTGTGGGAAACTGCAGGGCTTTTTGGTGCTTCAAAGATGAATTGAAAGAAAGACAAGGGGGTGGAGAAAAGAACCTGTGAGTTAAGAGACTTAAAGGTCCTAACAATTTAAAATATATATATATTGTCAATACAATGGCAAGAGGGCTAGCACAGTTAGATGACAAAGCTCTAAAGGAAGTGATTACATGGGGCGCCCAGCTGGCTCAGTCAGTAGAGCAGGCAACTCTCAATCTGGGGTTGTAAATTTGAGCCCTATGTTGGGCATAGGGATTACTAAAAAAAAAAAAAATCTTAAAAAATAAAGAGATGACCTTAATAGTCAAAATTGTGGTAACTTACAGGGGAGGAAGGAAAGAAGATTGTAATGGATTATGGAGGGAATTCTGGGACGACTGAGGAAATTCTATTCATGGCCTGGGAGGTGATTAAAGATGTTCATCTCATAATCACTAATAATAACTCATGAAGTTATACATGTGTGTAGTTACTTTATATTTTATTTTGCAACAAAAAGGTTAAAACATTTTGGAGATTGTAAGAGGGGGAAAAAAACAACAACCCAGAAGTCTTAAATACGTGAATTACTCAAAGTTATAGACCTAGAAAACAACAAATCAAAGACGTGAACCCTTGTCTTTCTTACTTCAAACCACTCTCTCCAACAGCACTGTGCTTCCTGTCATAGGCAGAACAGAGTTTGCTTCTAATAGGCAATTAATAGTCCATGTGTTTTTATTACAAAAGAATAACCAATTCTGATGACTGTAGAAGGGCGATCTAAGGAAGAAGACCAGGAAGGTGTTACATTGTTTCAGTCATCCATTAATGCAACTGGAGTGAAAGTCAGTTGAATGCTGTGAGTGTGGTTAACCACTGGATGTCAGGATTCCTCCAGACATATGTAAGGTCATACATTTGTAAAGAAAATAAAATGTAATTTTTAAAGAAAAGATGGGCTTATTTTTCCTATTTGAGTAACAATAATTTTGCCTAGTTGAGTAATAATTTTGCCTCTGTAGTTTTTGAAAAACGCCATTTAAATTTTTTAAGAAGATAATCTGTTTATAATCACAAAGGCAATGGAAATGTGATGTCTTTTATTACTGAACTGAGTGATAGTTCACATTATTGAGTGGTTACAAAGTGCCAGGCAGTTTTCTAATACTTCACATAAATTAACCTATTTGGTCTTCAAACAACCCTATGAGGTGGGTCCCATCACTAGCCATATTTCACAGGTGAGAATACTGAGATTACAGAGGTTAAATTCAAGGCCACACAGATACTAAGTGGCAGAGCCAGGATTTAAATCCTTGCCAACAGTCCAAAGCCCAGAGCTAAGACCATGTGCTCCACTGCCTTTTCACTAGCTCATACTGCTGGGATAATATATCAGAGTTGTAATATAGATAAAGTAAGAGTTACGAATAAAGACTAATATCAAATATCAAAATATCAAATATCAAAAAAGTAACATTAGATTTTTTTTGAAAATATAAAATGTTTGGGGAGGGTATGTGCTATGGTGAGTGCTGTGAATTGCGTAAGACTGATGATTCACAGACCTGTACCCCTGAAACAAATAATACAATATATGTTAATGTAAAGCCCGGAAGGGACAAAAAAAATAAATAAAAATTAAAAAAAATAAATAAAGATAGTAGGTACAAAAAAAAAGAAAATATAAAATATTTAGGTGTCAGACACTGAAACAAACGTAAGATTGAATCATTTCTATCACGTTTCCTGGATAATTATGCACTAGAAAGACTGGTAGATGAGAGAGGAAGTAAATAAAACTCAATTTATATACTCAATTCTAAAACATAAATAGGAGATGTGAGCATTTGCTTTCTTAAGTCAATTCCATTCATTCATTAAACATATCGTGGCTGAACACCCACTATGAGCCAGGCTCTTCCTGACACTGAAAGAAGCTAAATACTTGTCTTCATGGAGACTGCATTCGGGAGGAGGGGTCTGGGATGCTTCATTACACTTCATTACACTTAGAATTTCTCTTAAAATCTCCAGTTGCTAATGGGTTCATACCTGTTTTTCAGAATGACTTATTAATGTTATTCTAAAACAGTCTGTATCTTACAGGTCAGTCACTAATATTATTTTTATTTTATTGCTTATTTTTCCCCAACATTTTAGAGAATCCTTGCTCATTAAAGCACTTGTGTCGGTTAAAAATTCGAAGGCTTATGGGACTCCAGCGACTGTGCCAGCCAGCCTCGGTGAAGAAGCTCCCTCTACCACCAACCATCCAAAGATATATATTATTTAAAGAGTATGATCTCTATGGACAAGAGCTAAAATTGCCGTGATTTAAAAGATAATATTTTAAATGTGATTTTAAAAATATTTTAAAGTGGGGTTCATTCAGAATTTCTTGGAATCATTTTACATCCTTAAGTGTATTTAAATCCATTAACCTTTTATAACAATTGTGTGTTCTTATGGGGACACCATATTGTACATCTTTAAAGACCTCTGCATTGTGATTTTTTTAAAGCTGGTCAGTGTTTTGCATGTGAATTTCTATTAATTATCTTCACTTCCAACAAGTCTTCAAATTCTCCCCATCAGCTGTCTCCTACAATGTCCATCTCTCCTGCTTTTCTAAAACAAAGAACCACTTTCTCAAACCCTCAGTTGCTGGCTCTTTCCTTTCTTTTATACCCACACGGAGCTCCTTCCTGCATGCAGACGCACACTGTCCCCTTGCTTGTGCTCCCTCCACTGCCTTTCTCAAGGTCTTTAATAACTGCCTTGTTGCTAATTTCAATGAGCATTCTTAGTCCTTTCAGCTGAGTCCTGTAGCATCGCACTGCTGTCTGCTCCCTCCTTGACATGGTTTTCCCTTTGTTTTCAGGACAATAACTAACTGTATGCAGTTGGCCAGACAATTTATATCTGAAGTTCAACTCTTTTTCTCATCCTGTGTATACAAGTGTTCTAATGGACTTCTGTTTTTTTCTAAAGATTTTATTTATTTATTTATTTATTTGAGACAGAGAGAGAGCACAAGCAGGGAGGAGAGTCACAGGGAGAGTGAGAAGCAGACTCCACTGAGCAGGGAGCCCAATGCGGAGCTCAATCCCAGGACCCAGAGATAATAACCTGAGCCGAAGGCAGACACTTAATCTACTGACCTACCCAGGGGTCCCTCTAATGGGCTTTTAAACACAAAGGCACCTCAAACTCAACATGTCCCCAAATGAACTCACTACCTTTCTCCAAAAAAAGGCTCCTTTCCTACATTCTCTAGTTCATTAGGTAAGCCCAATTATCAGTTTCCTAAGGAAAAACTTGGACGTCAGCTCCAACCATCCCATTTTTCTTACCCAATATAGGACATCACCAAGTCCAGGTTAAGTTTGTCCCGTGAAGACATCTTCTTCTACTCAGTCTTACTGATTTGGCCCTAATTCTACCTACTACCTTCTTTTTCCCAGGATACTGCAGTGCTGCCTAACTGGCCTTCCTTCCTGATGTCTTGTTCCATCCCACACACATTCTACCCACAACATCCCTGAGTGATCTTTTCAAATCTAAGTAGAGTTTCACCCCCCTGCTTAAAATCATTCCCATTGCTCTTAGGATAAAGTCCAAAGTTCTTCCTGGCCCTTCCCAATCCAAATCCCTGCCTTCCTCCTTAGCTTTATCTCTTGACTTCTCCCTTACCCCTCTCCTAGTAAACACCTGTTAGAAGTCTGTTCTTCCACCAGTGATTCCCAGATTTTCAGATTTTATACACCTGTAGTTTTTGTTTTGCTAATTTCAAAAATAGGGTCATCTATTTTTTTTTTAAATCTATCTTCTACTATCACTGTCATTTTATAGAAGAGGGGCCATCTTAATCCCAGAAAACCAGTCAGTCTTAAACCCAATTATCGTAATTGAATGATTTTAGCTTTGAGAAGACTTACCACACTGTCTTCATTTCTCCCTTGATGGGTGAAAATTTCATTCTGGCCCAGCAAATACCTGAGGGCCTTCGTTTGGGAACCACTGTTGTAGAAATAGACCATGCTCTCTTATACCTCGGGGTCTTTGCCTTTCTTCTGTGCCTGGAATCCTCTTCCCATCTCCTTCCCCCTCAGCCCTTCTCCTCCAGGTATCGGGCTAGACGGTCCCTCCCCTGGGAGGCAGGCTTGAGCACAGCACCTCAGGCTGTATTTCAGGCACCCCGGGTTCTCACCTGTTGGCCCCACTCGACCAGAAGTTCTACGAGGGCAGGCGCAAGTCTGTTGTGTTTTCCAGTGTTTTCTTAGAGCCGAACACATTCCCTAGAGCACAAAGTTCAATAATTATTTGTTGAATATATTGAATGAGTCCATTTTGTACAAGACCCAGACAAAAATAATCAGTGACCTCATCACTATCATGGTAAATTGATAGTTCTGAATCTGTGAATTGGCTCTGTAACCTTAATCATGTAATTATTGAGATTTGTTTTTCTTAGATTTTAATAATGTTTTTTCCTGATATTTATTTTTGTCTTTAGGGTTACTGTATTTGCCAGTGGTAATACCTGATTGGTCTGTGAATTGTTCAAATTATTTTTAGCTTCGGTTATCTTTAAAAGACAAATAAGCATTAAAAAAAACCCTGTGAAATTAGAGGTATAGTGTTAACTTCCTATATTCCCTAGAGAGTATATTTTTATATAAGTTGAGCTACAATGTATTTAATTCAAACTATAATGTTTCGTGTACAATATTGCATGATTCCTCTATTGTTCTAGTTGTGGCTAACGGCATTGTTACCTGTAAGTATTGCTCTAAGTAAATAAAAACTAATCCTGGAGATGTAAGGCTGCTATCTGATATCTCAGATATTCAATAAATCAAAGCATTGACACTTTCTTTAATGTATTTTTGTGTAAGTACATTCAAGCTGCTTCAGATATTAAAGTCTAGTATACTAAAGCTGTGACATTTTTCTTTGATGCATTTTATGTACCTATATTCACGAAATATTTGAACGTAAAGATATCAGTTCCTGGCCTATGTTAATCGGTTTTGCAAGTGGGTCTTCTGACACTTGTGAAGCAGGAGAGAGATGTGTTCTATGAACCTGACATAATCGCTGTATCTGAAATGGATTTGACCTTTTTCTTATATTTTGAAGTTTCCTAACCCTGCTTTTGTTTGTGAGTGGGCTGGGTGGGAAAGGGAACTAATTTCTACTCATTAGGACTGTTTCTCCCAGAATATGTCACTTTATCTGGGAAAGGGCAACAGCTGCTTCTCTCCACTGAGCCGCAGGAGAAGCCAAAAATGGTACCGTGGTGCCCGTTGAATCACGGCGGGATCGACGTGCTAGAATTTGGATGACATCACCCCACGGTGCCAGTATGTCCCTGGTTGTTTTGGTTCCTGTGGATTTTGTTTTGTCTTAGACAGACAGCCCACATGCAAGGAAGCAGCACTGACCTCTGTGAGTGTGTTTTGTTTAGTTTCTGAAGAGGCAATCTCGAAAGAGTATTTCCACTTCTAACTTAAAATTATTTTCTATGCACACTGAAACCAAGTGCCTGCTGAAGAATGTGGTTGGGTTGTTTCAGCTGGTCACAGGACGTGTTTCCAGGCAATAGGATGACAGTGCAAAAGATGGGAGAAGGAGCGTGTCGAGCAAGGTCGTACAGAAAACGTTCATGGGTAACACTCCCTTTGACACAGGCGTTGGAGAAATCCGTCCATGTGGGTCAGACAGCATGGCAACCACAAAGAAGATGGACCGAGAGAATGCACTTAAGCCTTGTCATTGACCTTTTGCCACACATTCGTATCCAGATTTTGGTTTCAAGTCACATTATTCTCATGTATATAGTCACCTTCCAAGTCAGAAATTATGTAGGACATATAACAAAACTCTCAGCTGCTTCAAGTTTTTTATGGGTCAAAAATGAAGCACTAGGTGCACATATCCACACTTTCATACACACACAGTGTATCTATGTGACATATACACATGCATTCTACATCCACACATAAGTGCGTTGTAGTGTGGTATTTTAGGGCTGGATAGTGTGGGAGGTGAAACTATGTACCTTGTCATCAAACAGACCTCGGTTTGAACCAGGCTCCAGCAATTATCATCTGCTTGATTTTGAACAAGACATGAGATGAGTATATAAACACCAGATCTAACCTAGTGTGAGTGTATATGAAACTCAAGTTCTCACCATTATTACCACAGAGCACCGGTGCCAGGGCCAGACTCTCAAAAGCCAAGAACCTTGGTCTCAGGATATGTCTGCAGACTGTCATTCTTGCATGTGAAAATATGAAAAATAATGTTAGAGATGTATATGGCATCTCACTATCGTCTATAAATACTTGGAGAAAATTTACAGAATAAAAACTGCGGAGGCTTGTCCCAAGCACGCAACTCCCCACCTCAGCTTTTGCTAGGAAATCCCTGATCATCAATCGCTGAAAAAGAAGAAAGGCTTCTCGGGGAGAAGATGTGTAGAAGGAATACTTCTCTGACCTCAGTGGCCCGTGTTTTGCAACCTCAGGGAGTGCTACAGATGTCTGGGGATTTGCTGTTTTTGGAAGGGGACAGTCTAGTAATTTGAATCTGGGCACTGGGAGCGCCTGAGTTCTAATATC
The DNA here is from genome assembly GCA_002007465.1 of Ailurus styani. Taxonomy (NCBI): domain Eukaryota; kingdom Metazoa; phylum Chordata; class Mammalia; order Carnivora; family Ailuridae; genus Ailurus; species Ailurus styani. The sequence goes on from LNAC01000151.1 coordinate 2,317,545, forward strand.
AGACTGGCTTGTGATGCCACCAGAGGCACTTGACTGGTACTCACATTCTGTGCTTGAGATTCCAGTAAACTGGGGACAGCCATTTCTCTGGCCTTGGAAGTCTTCCATCCCACATCTCCCAATGAGATTTAAGATAAAGCTCCTTGGAAGCAGCCCCTAGTGTTGAATAAGGTAGAAGGTGTGGAGGACGCTAAATGTGGTACTTACCTTGGGATTGAGTGGGTGTGAGATACCAGTATCCGATTCTTTCTGTCTGAAGCGAAGTCAGCATTGGCTTCTCAAGGAAAGTTGTTTTGTTTGTTTGTTTGTTTTATGCTTTGTAGAAGTCCGTGGTCAACAATCTACATCCCCGAATGTCTGAACACCCCAATTGGTTTAGTATTGTTTCAGTGAAGAGACAATTTTAATCCCCTTTGACTGGAGGATGGTAACGTTTGCTTAGGTTTGACTCATGGGAAGGCCCTCAGCCTGGCTCAGGTCTGCCCCCAGACCTTTCATCAGGGCTCTGCTCTGCACAGTCACCAGAAGCACCCGAGACTACTGAATTGTGGATTGGAGGATTCCCCAGTCAAATCTGACCTTCTACTTTATTGAGTCCAATTTCCTACAGGGATTCTAGGATATCCGAAAACCTTCTCTTCAACAGGAAACACAACCTTTGGCTTGACAATCCGAAGTAAGGTTTAGAATGCAAGTAAATTTAAGAGAAGAGGAATGATATTAAAAACCTTTCTAAGTAACAGGCTTTAGTGAGGAAAAGATGGTGAGAACGCCAAATCTATAGAAGGAAACAGGTAAATATTTCCTATAGATCAAAAGTTGAATCATTTGTTCTATGACTATGGACGGAATCTTGAAAAACAGCTAATTTATTTTAATACATTCTAGAACGATAACTTCAGTAACAGTGCCTTTCAATTTTTTTGGTGTTTTACAGCTCACAAAGCACTCTACAGACCTCATCATTCTTGATTCTTACAACTACTGGAGGAGCAGAGCAGGGAAGACGTTAATTATCTGCACTAAGAAAAACAGTCTTGGGCGCCTGGGTGGCTCAGTGGGTTAAAGCCTCTGCTTTCGGCTCAGGTCATGATCTCAGGGTCCTGGGATCGAGGCCCGCATCGGGCTCTCTGCTTGGCAGGGAGCCTGCTTCCCCCCCCCCTCTCTCTGCCTGCCTCTCTGCCTCCTTGTGATCTCTCTCCCGCTGTGAAATAAATAAATAAAATCTTTAAAAAAATAAAAAAAATAAAAAAAAATAAAAAAAAAAAGAAAAAAGAAAAACAGTCTTACAGTTAACTAAGGTATTAAATACCAGAGCTAGAACTCAACCTGAAACTCCTGCCTCCAAATCCCAAGCTCTTAGCACCCCATCATTTTAGTTCAGATTAGGAGAGACTTGTTATTTGTTATTATGAAATATCCAAAAAGTACAAACAATCTAAATGTCCATAAACTAATGAGTGAATACATAAAACATGATATATCTATACAACAGCATACTACTTAGCAACAAGCTACAATGTGGACGAATCTGAAAAACATGAGGTTAGGTGAGAGAAGTCAGACACAAAAGAACACTATTGTATGATTCCATGTATATATAATGTCCAGACAAAACAAATATATTGAGACAGAAAACAAATTCGTGGTTGCCTAGGGTTGGGGGTGAGAGCCAAAGTTGACTGCAAAGGGGCTCTTTGTTGGGTGCTGGAAATGTTCTACATTCACAATTTGGTAAATAATCATTGAACTTTACACTTACAGGGAGTGAATTTTATGGTCCATAAATTAATCTAAATAAACTGCTTTTAAAAAACAGGAGGCACAAGTCTCACGGACAGGTGATGCCATGTTTACAATCTCACTGAGGTAGCTCAGCTAAACAATGGAATCATCTGGCTCAGACAGAAGCACTTGGTTCTTGTGCGAGTAGCACATGATTTATTAGTTTTGCACTGCTGATAAGACCATTAAAAGCAGATGACACAGCATTCAAGGGCAGCGCCATGCTTGCTGCCTTCCCCAGTCTCATTGGCCCTCAACCCAGGCAAATGCAGCCTTTCTGTCAACCTCTGACATTCATGCTGATTGTCATCCAACTTTCCCACCTTTTATTAGTGTTGTTATTGTTGTTATTGCTACTACAAAACATAGAGAAACAAACAAATCGGAGAGCTAAAAATGAAGGTTTCTTGTTGAGGGCATGAATTGGCAAGAAATCGTGTTACCAGTGTGTTGGGGCTTTTGTAAGTCCCCTGAAAACAAGCTCTGATTCCCTGGGGGCACCGTGGAAAGGGGAACAAGAAGGGAGTGGCGTTTGGAACGGAGTGCCAGGCGGAAATGAGACAAGGCAGTCATTCAAGAGTCTGAATCTCAAGGACACAGGAGAACTATGGAGGTAAAAGTCAGTGAGGAGCTGTGTCTGTGAAAAGACAGTGCCTTTGAGTTTCATGATACAATGGCAAATGAAAAAGCCCAGGAGCCAGATAACAGCTGTCAAGCATGAACTGTCCCATTACTGGGTACACCGAGTCCCCCTATTCTTGTATTCCTGCTCTGAATTTACCTTTTAAGCCAATCTTCATAGCAGGATGTCAGCTTTTCTGCCCTTTAAGATACCACTTCTCTGCAGGACTTGTCATGAACCTGAAAGGGGAGCCATCCCAAGGAAAAGATCCATGTCTTGGGAGCTGGCCCTCCATCCACATCATTCTTCCTGATACCACAGTGAGCAAATCTGTCCAAAATAATATCAGCACTCGAGGTAACAAATAACTAGTTACTGAAATGAATAGAAGCTTCAGACTTTCCAGGACATCCCAAGTAAAATTTCTTTTATTAGAACTTCACATAACATATATCAAATCTGCTCTTATTTCGCAATGCAATTCCGTACTCGTGATTTGCAGCTTGAAATGAAAGACCTGACGGACTAAGTTCAGCTGTTCATTGCTCGCTTTGGAAATCGGTTTTTTGCCTTTCCGGTTTTCACATTATCAGCGTATCTGTCCATCTGCTTGCATGGGACTCATCTCTACATATTCAAATTAGTTCCACAAATGAAAATTTGACCTGTTCTACATAAGGCAAAGCATCAGATGCTTTTTAAAAAATTTCTATCTTTCATCCCATCTGTCTTTCATTTCGGTACATTTTGAAAGGATACACAAGTAAATCTCAATATGAGAAGAAGCTTGGACTTCTGATACATAACCACAATTATCTCTTACTAGCTGGGTATGCTTAAGAGGTTTTTGGAACTTCTCAGAACCTCAGAACCCATTTCTGTCCTTCATAAAGCAGAAGTAATGGTATCTCTTTCAGCAAGGGCTGCCTTACACTCAGTAAGTGGATGTGACACACGATGATTCCACGGAGAGTGTGTTAATACATAAGACTGCCTGGCATGTCGTATGTGAAAGCGTGTTGTGAACTGCAAATGTTATACAATTGCAAGATATTATTTTTATAAATAGCTCTAATAATTTTAAATTTGACTCATGCTCACTACCGTAAGCTGGCATCGCTTGGAGATTTGCTTGGCTGCCAGGCCTCGGAGCGAAGACTTGATAAGGATATTGCCAGGTCTCATCTGAACCCCATGGCCTGTTTGGTTGTTGTGTGTGCAGAGCCTGACCTTTGCCTGACGTTCCCCCAGGGAGCTATCTGAGACGCTCCCGGCAGACAGGGAAGTCGGAAGCGTCACTTCCTTAGGGGTCATTACACTAGTCCAGCAGCCTTGTGACACCCTGTCCGCAGGAAATGTTGAAAACCCAAATCCTTCTGTGTAAGTTGTAAAATAGGTTAGATCGAGTTTGGAAAGTGATCTTGCACTTGTACATTGAAAGGGATTAGATAAGCCTTAAAGTGGGGGGGCGAGGTGGAAGGAGGGTAAAAGTGAGGAACCACTTGTTAACAGTAGATGGACCCTTGACATTTGTAAGAATAAGAGAATTTCCAGTTTCCCAATTTTGCAAATGACACTATGGCGTATGATTTCCATGTTTCCTCACAGGCAATTTGAGGAAAATTTAAATTAAGAAAGGTCTCCATGAAATGAGCAAGAATGCTACCATAAGATACGGATGCTTCTGTGGCCAGCAGGGCTCACTCATTAGTGGGAGGCCACACTCAGAGGCAGACTGGCCATAAAGCAGGGGCTTCTGTGCCCCTGTGAGTATTGGGGTTCACAGGAGTAGGGTGTTGTGGGGGCAGGGAAGCCGAGAGGTTGGATTACAATTAGGCAGCCCTTCTCTAGAAGCCTTTTTTTTTTTTAAAGATTTTATTTATTTATTTGACAGAAAGAGATACAGTGAGACAAGGAACACAAGCAAGGGGAGTGGGAGAGGGAGAACAGGCTTCCTGCTGAGCAGGGGCTCCATCCCAGGACTCTGGGATCATGACCTAAGCCAAAAGCAGACGCTTAACCACTAAGACACCCAGGATCCCCCCTCTATAAGCCTTTTTGGTAAACTGCTTAAAGAGACCTCAGAAAAAAACAGCTCAAATCACCTAAGACCTAGTCATTGGTCATGATTCTATTATTGCTTTAAATATAGCTTCACTTTCATAACTAATTTTGTATTTATAATTTTATATCCTTATTCTTAAAGAGGACTTTAACACTGGATAATCTTCAGGTTCTAGAAGACTTGGATCCACTCCTGCTTATGCAATAATTCATCTGGTTTGTTTTTTTAACATACTTCTTGAACACCTAATAACTATGCTAAACCATGGAGACAGTGAATGGGGCAGGCATGGCCCCTCCCCTTGGAGAAAATGCCTTTAGGGCAAAGATCAATTTGAAACAAGCCATCCTAAGTGGGATGCTGCTCGGAATACAGTCTGTGCGAGCTGGGAAAACTGAACTAGCCTCCGGCATCGCTAGAAGCCTCTCCTTGGGAGACTTACTTAAGACCCCAGCCTGGAGCCTGGTAGAAGAGGCAGAGGTATTCCAGGCACAGGGTGGAGCATGGACAATGGCCTGGGGTCGATGGAACAGATGTGGGGAGTTCAGAAGCCCAGTGTAAGAGTTGTGATGTCAGCAAGGCCTGGTGCTGGAGGGCCAGAGGGCACAGTAAAAATTCTGTCCCAAGTACAATGGAAGTCATTCAAGGATTTTAAGCAGAGAATGACCCAAAGAGATCTGTGTTTTTAAAAGGTTACTCTGTTAAGAGTACACTTATCTTGATGAGCACTGTGTAATGTACAGAATTATTGAATCACTATATTGTACTAATATAATGATTGAAACTAATATAACATTGCATGGAAACTATACTGGAATTAAAAAAAAAAAGTTACTCTGTCTATACTGCGGAAAAGGGGAAAATGTCATTCTTCCAAGAATATTAGGACAGCAGCTTAGACTCAAGTTCAGGCCAAGAGGAATAGTCAGAAATGAAGTAGGAATTCAAGGGTTGTTTAAAATCCAGGAGTCCAGGCCTCATGATGGACTATGCCCAGGTTGGCGATAGGGAGCCAAAGGTCACACACAGGCTCCAGCAAGCGGTGGGGGTGGGGGGGCAGGATGCCACTTTCAGAAATGAGGAGGTCTGAGCTTGGGGTAGAGGAAGCGGAAAGAAGGAAATCAAGATACTGTTTTGAGGCAGGTTGAGTTCTAGGTGCCAGCGAGACACCCCAAGGCAGACAAATTTTAGCGCAGTAAAATAACGCACCACTGTAAATCTGGACCTTTGGAGTACTTTCACATCAATGAAACTACTTATATGGAACCTGTGATTGACAAGGTCCAATTGCAGAATAAAACAGTGGGCCTGGGGAAACGAGATTTTTATTAAAGAGATTCATGTAATGCATTCATTTTGCTCTGTTATATGGTTATAAAGAGAAATGCCTATATATTTTGAAATACAAAGAATTCCTGGAATGTCCAAATTCTTCCTGACATTTGGAGGTTATTAAAGAAAACGCAGAAACAATTGTTAGGGCCTCAAAACACTTCCAAACATTGAGAGCCAAAAGTACATAACCCACAAGCGAAGTAATTCACCTTCAGGCAGAGGGTCTCCTGCCTCGTAGAGTGTTGGGCTGATGCAGTTATTACCTACAAGAGGAGGTAGGAGGTCTCGGATGACTGCCTACAAATACTATTTACTGAAATAGCAGATCTGCTGGCAGGATGGGTATTGCTGAGTTTTGAAGGTGCTGATGAGTTTTGCTCCTGTTGAGTATCCATTAATATTAAGACACTTGCTGGGATTAACAGTTGCCTGTATTTAAGAGGGCAAACTATGGCAAACTATTTAACATCAAAGACTTCCATTTAATGGTAGATAATAATGAAGTCCAAAACTCCTTGACATGGCTTTCAAGTAAAAAGTATTCAACATCTATATGCATCTACCATGATGCTGGTGGCTGTTAAAAAAAAGTAAAAATAAGAAGAGGGGACGCCTGGGTGGCTCAGTTAGTTAAGCATCTGCTTTTGGCTCAGGTTGTGATCCCAAGGTCCTTGGATCAAGCCTGGAGTTGGGCTCCCTGCTCAGCAGAGAGAAATGGCTTCTCCCTCTGCCTGCCACTCCACCTGCTTGTGCTCTCTCTCTCTCTGACAACTAAATAAATAAAATCTTTTTTAAAAAGAAAAAGAAGAAGAAGAAGTAAGGTTTGGGGACAAGATACTAAGTCATTCTCTTGGAAATAGTCCATGAGCCACTGTCAGTTTCTGCCCATCTCCACTTCCTCCCCACCCCTAAGCATAAGAATGTCCAGGTTTTGCTTTTATTTGCTTTCATGCTCCTATACATTTGCTCAGAGGCTGCTATCTCTGCCTTGAAAGCTCGTTATCAGCTTCTGTGCCTCCTCCAACTCCCCCCACGTGGGCTGCATTGCTTCTTCCTCTGTACTCCATGTCTCCCCTTTCGCTGGCACTTTGGCTGAGCTGTCCCTGCACTGTGTTACTGTCAGCTGTCTGCCTCTCTCCCAGGAGTGTGAGCTCCTGAGGGCAGGGACCAGATCAATTTCTATTTTTCTGTTTGTAATCCTAGCTTTCAGCATAGTACCTGTCCACACAGCCGGCACACGGTAAATGTGTGTTGCATAAACAAACAGATGATAGCATTTCCAAGAGGAAACCCAAAGAGAAAAAAGACTGAAAGAGCAAGCTCTGTTTTTGCTAAAAATGAAATTGCGATACAGTGTGAAATCCTGTGTATCCGATTGTGAATCAAGAACGATGAAAATAATTCTCCCCAAGACAGATAATTTTTAAACGAAAGATGCTAATTGTCAAAAGGTTGGTATATTATTGACTCTAAAAGCAATTCAACCCCAAAACACAATATAATCAAATAAAAAAAAATCCTGAAATAGAAAATGCCAATGCCTGGAAGACATTTGGTTGGATTTTTTTTCCCCTCAAGGAAAAAGGGGTTTTTTTCCCTCAAGGTAGACAAATTTATAAATTTGTAAAGAAATCTTAATTATTCATCATACTTAAATCTGGCCAGGCTCAGGTAGTCATGTTTAATTGCTCAGCAGAATTTCATCCAGTGGATTTAAAGTTTGTGGAGAACACTTAAAGGGGGTTCCAGTGAACTAAGATCATTCATGAACTGTAATTATTGTGGTAATCAGAGTGATTTGTAACATATATACTAGGATATCTAAGGACCATTGTTCTGAAGGTGCTGTCCTTGAGAGGCCATAATTTTTTCCCCAGTGATACTGTCACAGAGCAAAACTCCTCCAGAGTCATTTCCAAACTTCTTCATCAGCCATCCAAGATTTGAGAGAAGAAAGTCACCTAAGACTACGTTTATTCTGGGTTGTTCCAATGAGAACACTAAACTATATGGGGTGATCTTCAAGAGATTAGTTTCAACACAACAGAAAAAAAATTTTTTTTAACTATTTGAGCCATCCAAATAATGAAATGGACTTTTGCTAATGTATAATTTTCACTGGAAGTATTCAAGCAAACCCTAGATGACCACTTATAGAAGTGATAGAAGGTTAATGTATTTCAAAGTCCTTTAACTGTTGAGAATCTGTGATTCCAAGAGTATCTGAGTAACTGTTTTATAGTCACACTAAATGTACATTACAATCTGCATGCATTAAGCCAGGTGTGTGCTCAAATGTCACCTTATTACAGAGATCTTACCTACGTGAAATATCACCCCCACAGTCTTCTTTCTTCCCTCTTACCCTGCTCTATTTCTCTCCATAGACCTTCTGTCCATTATTTTTTGTTTTTTATTTATATATTGTTTCCCCCAACTAAACAATGTAGGGATGCCTGGATGGCTCAGTCGGTTAAGCGTCTGCCTTCGGCTAAGTTCAAGATCTCAGGGTACTGGGATTGAGTCCCATAGGTGTCTCCTTGCTCAGCAGGGAGCCTACTTCTCCCTCTGCCTCTCCTCCCTCTGCTTGTTCTCTCTCTGACAAATAAATAAAATATTTAAAAAAAGGAAAGAGAGGAAGAAGGAAAGCAAGCAAGCAAGCAAGCAAGCAAGCTCCACGAAAGAAGGGATTTTGCTGGCCTTCTTCACTGCTCTAACTCCAGAACCTAAATTGGAATCTGGCAGAAAGCGTGTGTTTAATGAATTATCCAATAAAAATAGTATTAAAATATTACAGAAAAATTACAAACGTGAGAGACAGAGAGAGCAAAAGGAAGGAAGCGAGAGAGAGAAAAACACGATTCCACTACTTTTTGGTACATAATTATATACTCTCTGTATTTTCTTCTCATCTCTTTACTTTCAAAAAGGTTTTTATATAGTTGCAATCACCATTCATCTTTTTACCTAAAATGTCTTATACAGCTGAATAATCCTCATCTCATTCACCAAATTGGCTATAGTGATTTGATGTCATTTCCAAATATCAAACCCATTTTCACATAAAAAAAGATGTGTAACCAGCAAAGCTACACAAAAGGTGTATGCCACAGCCCAAAGAAAACCAACAAACTCACCATTTCTAATTTCATAATCATCTCTCTCATCAGTATCATTGGAAAGAGTCATAGCTATTTTTGGAGGCAGAATACCATCATGAGCTAAGACTGTAATAGCCAAAACATTCTTGCAAAAAAAAAAAAGTTGGAGGACTTACACCTCCTGATTTCAACATGCACTACAAAGCTATAGCAATTAAGACAATGCAGTATTGGCATAAAAAATAAACATATAGATCTATAGAACACAAGTGACTCTCCAGAAACAAGACCTTACATTTGTGGCCAATGACTTTTCCACAAAGGAACCAGAGCAATTCAATAGGGGAAAGTATAGCCTTTTCCCAAAGAGATGCTAAGTCAATTGGATATCTGTATGCAAAAAGATGAATTTAGACCCTTACGTTACACATATGCAAATATAAGTTGAAATGGGTAACAGACCTAAATATAAACGCCTAAGACTGTAGAACTCTCAGAAAGAAGACATAGGAATGATATAGTCTCTGATTTGGGATTAGGAAAAAATTTCTTAGCTGTAACATCAAGAGCTCAAGCAGTAAATGAAAAAAAAATTGATAAATTGGATTTCATCAAAATTAAAAGCATTCACTCTTCAAAAGACACCAATGGACAATTCACAGAATGGAAGAAAATACCTGCAAACCATATACTTGCTAATGTCAAGAATATATTCTAGAACTCTCATAGTCCAACAACAAGAAGACGACTCAATTTAAAATGAGTGTAAGATTTCTTCCAAAAACACTTTATCAAAGTTGGAAGGAACACATGAAATGATGCTCAACATTACTAGTTATGAGAGGAATGAAAATAAAAACTGCAGGGAGATCTAGTTTGCGTCCACCAAAATGGCTATAACCAGAAAGGCAAGCAGGAATTAGGATGTGGAGAGAATGGAACTCACATCATTGCCGATGGGAACGTAAGCAGCGGCAGCCATTTTGGAAAATAGTTGGGCCATTTCTTGAAAAGTTAACTATAAATGTACCATATAACTCAGCAACTCCTCTGTTACGTATTTACCCAGGAGAAATGAAAACATATTGCTACACAAAGACTTGTGTGTAAATGTTCACAGCATTATCTATAACAACCTAAACCTGGAAACCATGCAAATACTCACTAACTGCTGAATGTAATAAACAAAATACGGTCTGTTATACATGTACTAAGAAGTGCATATTTCTATGCATACACATTTTAACAGCTCTTTATCTAAATGACCTATGGATGAAGTCCTGTAAACTACGTATATATATTTCCCACACTCCTAAGAATATGGACATATATATGTAATTTCATGTTAGCATCTCTTCAGTTTTCAGGCCAGACACAAATCTGAGTTCAAATTCTAGTTCTGCCACTTTTTAGCTCTGTGGCCATGGGCTAGTTACTTAACCTCTCTGTGGCTGTTCTAGTAAAAGATGGATGATAACATACACCTGACAGGAGTGTGGGATTCAATGAGATAAAAGATATAAAGTGCTTAGCACTAATAAGCCATACCCCATATTAGTATTTGTCTTTTTGGAGTTTTATTTGCAAGTCTAGTTGTTTACTAATACTCTTGGTTCAGGAGAAGGAAGCCATGTTGTACAGTGGAGAAAGCCACTTCTGTCCTTCTGGCTGTCTGACTTCCAAGTTTTCACATACACTCCCAGAGCCTCTGTTGCCAAAATCTATAAAGGGGGATAATCACCTCTCTGGACTTGTTATGACTAGTGCCTCGTAACTGCAAAATACAATAAAAGAGGAGGTGCTGTATTAGGACAGCCTTCTGTTACCTTCTGTTACCACCCACAGAATGTTTTCAGAGGAGCCTGAATAACCACTCAGAGAGGAGTGATGTGTAGTCATTTCTCAACTTCTGAGATTAAAATCAAAGAATCTTTTCATGACCATGATGGTGGTAGCGAGTCATTTTCAAAATAAATTGTATTCTCCTGTTGCTTGAATACAACGTGAGAACTGTGTTACTCCCTATCTGAAGTACTCTCTGCCTGTCCTCATGAGCTATCAGGCTCAGCTAAATATGTCCCTGGCCAGTATGTTAATAATCCCCACTGGTTCTGAGACCTCCATCCACCACCGATGTGACATTCTTTGTGTTCAAATGTCTAGCTGACGTCTGCTGCTTAAAACAGCCCATGCTTTCACCCCCTCTCTGCATTGTCACGGCCCTGTATCACCACTCTTAAAAGGCCACTCCTAGCTCTGGTTGCTGACCAGCCTGCCCACTTGCCTCCCTGCCTGCTTCTGGCCGCCGTGAATGCCTGGTTCTTCAAGCTTCTTGTGGGTCTGACAAAGCAGGGACCATGTCTACCTTTGGCTACAGGAGAGGACTTAGCAAATATGAATCCATCGATGAGGATGAACTTCTTGCTTCCCTGTCAGCTGAGGAGCTGAAGGAGCTAGAGAGGGAATTGGAAGACATTGAACCTGATCACAGCCTTCCTGTGGGGCTAAGGCAAAAGAGTCTGACCGAGAAAACCCCCACGGGGACATTCAGCAGAGAGGCACTGATGGCCTATTGGGAAAAGGAGTCCCAAAAACTCTTGGAGAAGGAGAGGCTGGGGGAGTGTGGAAAGGTAGGCTCTCGGGTTTTTCCTTAGCTACTCTCACCCTCGGCCCCCTTCCCCCAACCCGGGAAACCTGTTTTCCCTACCTTCTCAGTCTGCTTCACTTGTCTTTTCTCATAACCCATTTGCACCTGCTACTGAACAATTCCTCAGCCACCCAGTGGATCATAATATGGAAAATTCCTAGCTGGGATCCTTGGATTGACTTTTGCCAATCAAGACAGGATTTTTCTAGAGGAAAATAATCCACAAGCAAGGCATGGGTTTAGGTATATTGCCAAACATAAGTCTAATTTGAGCTGTGAGTTGTTAATGCAGCATAATATCTGTGAGATATATATATATGCAGTTAAGTAAATTTCTTTCTTTCTATGAAGACAGAAGAGGGTACTCTGGTTGCTTTGACTGTGATGGTGGCTACAGTAAAAGTAATTCTTTTTTTCCGACACCAGGAAGTGAACAGAGGTGGAAAGTCCATGGGACTAAGAGCCAGGGGACCTTATTTCGAGTCCCTCTGCCGTCCCTACGTTGCGAGACCTTGAATAGGTAGTCATCTCTGCGGGGTTCTCTTTTCTACCTGTCCCTCATGGGAGTTGAATCCAGGGTTTCTTTTGTAAATCAAGAACTCCTTTGAGATTTTGATAAATTACAGACCTTCTCCTTGAGATAATGTGAGTGTGTTTGTGCATATGTATACAAACTTTAACACCGAATTTCAAAATGATAATACACACATCCTGAAACCCACCTGAGGACGCCTGTATAGATGACCCTTAAGATTCCTTCTTACTTTATAATGGTGATCCTGAGACCTGGAAATGTTCTTCTATTAGAGCTCACATCTGTTAAGTTTTTGTTCTCTGCCCAGTAAACCGTTACTTTGAATTTTAAGTTACTTTAAGTTACTTTGAATTTGCCTAGTACGTCATTAACAGAAGGTCAAAGGACTATGCCCTGGGAAAAATAGTAATGGCAATAACAATGTTAATACCGTATACGAAAGTCCTGAATTTGTGGGAGAACACAGGTTAGGAGCAACAGTTTCGAACTTCTGGGCTCCACTAGAATCATCTCAAATCGAAATGGCCTGAAGCCAATGGCAAGACTTCCACAGTACTAATCTAGGCACTGTTAGATGATCTTGATGATAGGGTGTGTGGGCCACATTTGTAGCAAGATATGTGTGAGTCTTGTTCATGTCAATCATCGTAGGAAGGGCCACTGGGATCAGGCCAGGGTCTGCCAAGGCCACGGTCGCTGCCTGCATGGAGGGCCGGAAGGGGGAGGTGAGGCCAGAGCTGGGCTGGTCAGTTCTTCCACAACCGTGAAACCAATTTTTAGGGGTCTTTTTTGCCCCCCTGGTGTGGGAACGTGTGTCAAAAATCTGATAAGATATATATAACATTTTTATCATAGTCCTTAAAGAATTTCCTTGATAAAAAGATGAAAATTACCACTGAATATCCAGGACAGACAGCCTTCATAGCAGTCACCCCACAAAGGCATTTTCATGTCACAGTGCCTGGAGATCAGTGGGAAACCAAGGGCAAAGCCTGTTGATGGAGCTCTGATGGAGCCATCGTGATCCTGCCAAACGTTTGGCTGATGCCTGCCAATGGCTTATCAGCCCAGTTAGAGAGGCTGCATGTTGATGAACTTTGATTCCTTTCTCAGTGGTTAACTTTTCTCCGACTGCCCTTCCCCAGCTGGCCAGCTGTCTCACAAGGGTATAGTCACAAGGGTGCTGAGCAGAGGCCTGCGGGTAGAGGGTGTAAACCCATTCCCACCACAGGACAGAGCTCCAGGCAGCTGGCAGGTGGGTGGGGTGGGAGTGGCGGCGTAACTGAAGGGCAGTGCAGAATGGACCAGAAGGAAATGAGGGCTTGGTTATCAGCCTATTGGCTCTGTAAAGGCTTATGAAATTCATTTTCAGTGCCTATTGAATGACAGCCTCTGCCCACTTGGGTCCACACAAATTGTGCTGTCTTAAGCTCCAAGGGGCCTTGGAGACCAGAGGGTCTATAGCTCCGCTAACTTGAGTATCTGCTGGGTGTCAGGCATAGGGGCCAATAGGCTTACTCACATTATTTCATTGAATTCTCATCTTGTGCACATGAGAACTGAGATCAGGAGAGGTTAAGAAATGCAGTTGAAGTGAATAGCTTATAAGGAGAGCAGACATTCAAACCAAGGTCTGCTGGTACCAAGACCACCAGTCTCAAAATGTGGGTGCCCACCCCCCCCCCAGCATTATCTGGGAATTTCTCAGAAGCGCTCATTCTAGGGCTCCTGCAGACCTCCTGGAAGTGGGGCCCAGCATTCTGTGGTCTCACAAGCCCCCCAGGTGATTATGACCCACACTAGGGTTAAGGACCACACGACTAATGCTGTAGTTTCTCTGAGACCTCTCAGAGCTTTACTGACTTAAGTCAACCAGCTCTTCAGGGATAGACCCAGAACCAGAACCAAAAACCAAGCCTCTTGCCTCCTTGCTTGTGTAATGATGCCAGGGAGGTGATCAGGAGACATGGTTGGCCCCTTGTTTGTTGCCTCATTTATTCCCACAGAGTGCCAACATTTGCCTTCTCTAGACTCACCCCTCAGGCCTCATGCCACCCCCACCTTCCCACCCCCATTCTCACAAGGATCAAGGTGAACTCCAGAGCAGTGGCAGATAGAAGACCTGGAACAGTACAGTCAGTCCAAATGCCAGATAATACAGGAAGGAGGTGAAGATTGGGTTTTTTTGCATCCTTTTACCTCCCTCTCCAGACCCTTTGCTCCCTTCTGGTGTCTTCTCCTAGATGTGCCCCACCTAGGGCAGCTAACCATCTCAGATTGTCTGGAACTATCTAAGCTTAAGAACGGAAAATCCTACATCCTGGGAAACCCCTCAGCCCTAGGTGAGCCAGGACAGTCACCCAGCCAGCCCAGGCCCTGTGCTGATGATCCTCAGTGGCTGGTAGTCAGGGTCAATTTAGATCATTCAGTCAACAAATCATTATTGAGCCCCTGCTACATGCTAAGCACTGTGCTAGGTGAACAAACCAGACATGATCCCTGTCCTCACCCAGTTAACAGTCTTTTGGGGAAAATGACAAACAAGTCATTAAAATAGGTACTTTACTGGGGGCACTACAATGCCATATATGGTGAGAATAATATAAGGGGATAACATGAGGGCGTGTCAAAGAAGGGTTCCTGGAAGAAGTGTCATGTAGATGTTACATGACAGATAACAGTTTCAGATTTTGTCTCTCAGACATATTTTGAGGGGAAAAACGCCTGCACACGAACACAGCATCCCCCTTCCTTTTGCTCCTAAAGAAGGGAGTAAATAAAGACCAGACAACCATCCCTGGAGTGGCTGACCCCTTCCCCAGGCCATCACTTGGTGCCTGCCACTCCAAACGAGTGGATAATTGGAGGCTATCTTGTGGTAGCAACTGGGCAAACAAACCAGGAGGCGGGCAGTGTTTTCCAAAGCTCATTCCACATGCCTCAGGCAGCAGGAGCCCTGGGGGTAAAAGAAAAAAAACAAGTACCAATGTAGAGGGAATAACTAAGGCTTTGGAGACAAGGGAGGGATTGGGGCTTTAGAGGAGACAAAAGAAAGGACTAAAAAGATTGGTTTAGGAGAAACTGGACTCTGTCAGTAATCTCCAATTTTTTTTTTAATTAGAAAAGATAGTAAGAAAAAAGAAAGAAGGGGTCACTCAGCTTCTTAGTGTGAAGTCTCATAAGTAGGAAAGACAAAGATAGAATTGAGATTGTGTTTGCCTGAAAGTCTTTCATAATTGACACATGGTAAATAATTAAAGGCCATCAGGCGGGGGCAACGGCTTGCTTCAAGATTTTCTACTGTTCTCTGCTGGTTGCATTATGGTTGGAATGTAATCGGTGTTGGGGGCGATTGTCTTTCCCATCCTGTGTCTTCTGCAGCCTGTCTCATTTAACCCTGCACTAGCGTGAGATTTCAAGCTGATTCGCAGCAAAGGGTGCAAAAAACCTGAATGTTTTCTGTGGCGCTAGGTTTCGACCTGCTGTTGCCACCAACAGTCGGCTTCCCTTCCCCACAGCAGACAGGGACAGCCGCAGGTCTCAGGTGGTGTGGGGTCTCTGAGACCCCGCGCCGGGCTCTACCCCAGAGGTAGATTAATGTTGGAAAAACGAAGGGCGCCCTTGGCCTTCATGTGCACAAGCTGAGACATGGAACACCTGGTGGCTGTCGCAGGTGCTACTGCAGGCAAATTTGAGGAATAATTTTTGAACGTGAGAAAAGGGAATCCACTAACATGTTGCATATTTTTGCTGTCATTTCTTTATTCGAGAAGGCGAAATAAGGAAGGATAGAGGAATGATTCCAGGAGGGAGTGTTGAATTTGCTAAATTCTAAGTAGACAGGGAGTCAAGTAGTTCAGAACAGGTAGTTAAGAGAATGTAAAATATACCCAGGGTTTTCCAAAGCCGAAGTTCAACTCATTTGTTCAAATTGGCAAAATGATAGTAAATTTTAATACAATAAATTGAATTCTGGATATTTATTCTGCAGAAAACAAAATAAATATTTGCTTTAAAAAAAAAAACTGTTGAAAGTTATGCAATGAAATGTTAACCCCGGTGACCCCAACTAGAGAGGTCAGAAGCAAGAGATGAATATTTTCCTTACACGCTTTTGTATTATTTGCCATGTGTTATTTCCCTTTTTTATTTACCGAGAGATAATTGACATATAACATTGTTTTGGTTTTAGATGTACAACATAATGATTTCATATATTGCAAAAACATGCATTATTTTTGTAAATTAAAAAAATGCGCTTAAAAATTACCAACTTAATGATGATACTGTGCTCTTCAGGTTGCTGAAGAAGACAAAGAGGAGAGTGAGGAAGAGCTCATCTTCACTGAAACTAACAGTGAGGTTTCTGAGGAGGTTTATACAGAAGAGGAAGAGGACGAGGAGGAGGAAGAGGAGGAAGAGGAGGAAGAAGAAGGAACAACTGAAAACGAGAAAGGTATTAATGGAACTGTAAATTATGATAGCATCAATTCTGATAACTCGAAGCCAAAGATATTTAAAAGTCAAATAGAAAACATAAATCTGACCAATGGCCACAGTGGAAGGAACACAGAGTCGCCGGCTGCCATTCACCCTTGCGGAAACCCTACAGTGATCGAGGATGCCTTGGAAAAGATTAGGAACAATGACCCTGACACCACAGAGGTCAACTTGAACAACATTGAGAACATCACGTCACAGACCCTTGCCCGTTTCGCTGAGGCCCTCAAGGGCAACACGGTGGTGAAGACCTTCAGTCTGGCCAACACGCGCGCAGACGACAGTGCGGCCATGGCCATTGCGGAAATGCTCAAAGTCAACGAGCACATCACCAACATCAACGTGGAGTCCAACTTCATCACGGGCAAGGGGATCCTGGCCATCATGAGAGCTCTGCAGCAGAACACGGTGCTCACGGAGCTGCGCTTCCACAACCAGAGGCACATCATGGGCAGTCAGGTGGAGATGGAGATCGTCAAGCTGCTCAGGGAGAACACCACGCTGCTGAGGTTGGGCTACCATTTTGAGCTCCCAGGACCAAGAATGAGCATGACGAGCCTCCTGACGAGAAATATGGATAAACAGAGGCAGAAGCGGATGCAGGAGCAAAAACAGCAAGAGGGCTATGATGGGGGAGCCAATCTTAGGACCAAAGTCTGGCAAAGAGGAACACCTGGCTCTTCACCTTATGCATCTCCCAGGCACTCTCCCTGGTCATCCCCCAAACTCCCCAAGAAAGTCCAAACTGTGAGGAGCCGTCCTCCATCTCCTGTGGCTCCACCCCCTCCTCCTCCACCACCACCCCCTCCGCTTCCCTCCCAGAGGCTGCCACCTCCTCCTCCGCCACCACCTCCTCCACTCCCAGAGAAAAAACTAATCACCCGAAACATTGCAGAAGTCATCAAACAACAGGAGAGTGCCCAGCGGGCATTACAAAATGGACAGAAAAAGAAAAAAGGGAAAAGGGTTAAGAAACAACCAAACAACATCCTAAAAGAAATTAAAAATTCCTTGAGGTCAGTGCAAGAAAAGAAAATGGAAGATGGTTCCCGACCTTCTACCCCACTGAGATCAGCTCATGACAATCTCATGGAAGCTATTCGGGGAAGCAGCATCAAACAGCTAAGGCGGGTAAGTAGCCCAAGAGCAGATTTGGGGCACAGATGTAGTGCGTGAGTGAGCCTCCATTCCATGATGGTACTGAAGTCACCTCTAAAAATGTTTATTAATGTTTAAATATTTTAGTATGCAAGAGCAAGCCTCTAAATTTGGAACACCAGGAGCAGGTCACCAGTGAGCACATTTCCATGTGGGAAGTGTGCCTGGACCACCTTCTTGGCATCCCAGTTCTGGAAGGACCAGGACTATTTTAAGACACTCCCAACATTTAAAAATCCCGATTTGCTTAATAAGAATATTGGGGAATATAATTTATATTCTAAAAAAGATCCGTCCCTTGTCAAAATTTTTACCCCAGAGTTGCAAGTAATTTACAGCCTCATTTATAATATAAAATTTGAATATCAAATAGCACACAGCAATAATCAATCTACACCTGAGCTTGTCTCAGAGAATTCTGCTAGGGACATACATACCCTACAGATATTTTTCACTTTATCATTTGTGGTATTTTATTGAAAGAAAATCCCCTATTTTTATAGGTGGAAGTTCCAGAAGCTCTGCGATAAAAACATGATCTTTAGAAGAGGATGCAGAATCATTCAGTGGTATTAAATAAAATGCATTGTGAGATGTTTCTAAAATAACTTCTTTAATTTGAAATGTTTCCTGACTTCAAAAATAGCCTCACCCGTTAATTCCAAAAAGAATTTTAAGAAACAATCGGCATGTTTCTTCTGTAAATATGAAAATAAACTACTTTTTTTAATGTTATGAGATTTGTATTGGCAAGAAGTAGGTTATTTAAAGATGCTCTTATATCTCTGGAAGTGTTGGTAACTCTAAGCTGTAATGAGTTAATGAAATGTGCTGTTATTTTTGTAATCCCAATAAACTTGGATTGAAGTTTTTTGGTTGTTTTTTTTTTTTTTTAAATAAACCAGTTTCTGTGTGTGTGAGTTGATACATCTGTCAGGTATGTATGTAACATTGCCAATATTAAAATCATGACATTCTTACCCAAAAAGGGCTTGGGTCCTTAGCATTTTCCTTTCTTTGTTTTTCATGTCCAAGAAAAGTCAATCAGAGCTCTTTCTAAAAAGTCTGAAATCAAAAATTTTCTTTTTTTTCCTAATTTTTAAAAGATTTTATTTATTTGAGAGAGAGAGTGTGTGTGAGAAAGAGCAAGTAGAACAGTGGGGAGGGGCAGAGGGAGAGGGAGAAGCAGACCCCCCACGGAGCAGGGAGCCTGACGCAGGACTTCATCCCAGGACCCTGGGATCATGACCTGAGCCAAAGGCAAATGCCCAACCTCCTGAGCCACCCAAGTTCCCTAAAATCAAAAATTTTCTTAAAAGTCTTCTTGGTAGTGAGATAAAAGCTCTAGAGAAGTCCCCAAAGTGGCTGTTATCATAGTGGGTGCATTGACCTTAGACCCAGGATGTCAGCTGACATCTCCCACATTCCCAAAAGGCTGATAGGTACCGAGGAGTCAACTCAATATTTACAACTATTTCTGGAAGAAAAAAAAAAGGAAGGAAAGCTTCTTGGTAGAGGAAATAGTGTTAGGGGAATTCTGGAAAATAAGCCTTAAATTCAGAGCTATTTTGTGGCTGATACTAAAGATTCACCACTCTCAAGTCTCCCTTTGAACTCTCCTTAGATAAGCCTTAGTCTGGTGGGCCTCAGCCTCTTTGTGCCCTACACAAATGGCGATGTGGACATCCCTGACACACATCCTAGGACAAAGGCACATGTATTTCTAATCCCCAAATATCATTCGATCCCACTTCTCTCTCACTCAAGGAAGGTCTGAATTCAAATAAGAGAAAGACATTTCCGAGATTACCTTCAACCCACTCCAGTGCTCCACTGCAATTATGAAAGCTATAAATCTCTTCTAAAGTCTTTTGTATTAACTATGATTAGCAATGTTTCCTCTGTATCCTGCAGAGTCTAACAGTGGTCCTGGCAAGCTCTCTGGGCCACCCATTCAATGACTGTTTGCTCCACGTACAAAGCTTTGGATGATTTCCAATCAAGAGGATTATGTTTCACTAGGAAATTTGTCCAGTAGTTCTTGGGTCTGTTTCTTTTAGTCTGTTTCTACTGTTCTCTTACTCGGTGAGCACCGTCTATATAATCTCAGAAGGAGGGGGCCAGAGGCCTTCAGCTAAGCCAGTGCTCTGCCTCCATGTGGGGAGTGACAGATGCTTTCCGAACTCTCTGAATTGTCTCAGGCATATTCCCCCCTACCCCCCCAAAAAACGTTAAAGGGCACAAAACAAAACATCATAAAGCCCATCATAAGACAGGTGTGATGTGATCAGAGATTGAGCAGGTACATTTATCACTCAGGAAAGACATTGCTAGGTTATTTCAGAACACAGTGCTGTAAACATTTGAGGGGCTATGACTCTACTCAGCACAGGACAGGGATGAGTTCATGCTGCCTGAAAACTCATAGAGTTTGCATGGAAACTAATTAGTTCATCCTCTATAAAGAGCTCTCAGCTCACTGGGAGAAGAGCGTCCAAGAGCAGATGAAGTGTTTAGGCTGTGACTTATACTTGCACATTAATCTCTTGAAGTACACATCATCCGGGTTTGAAACAAGGCCAGGATGCTGAGTCTCATGGCGCGTCAGGAGCCCAGCTGCCCCAGGCATTTATAACTCAGTGTCAGCAGGATGTTGATTTAATACCTGCCCTGAGGTAGTTGCTCCAAGGGAGGGAAAGGAAGAGGTACTAACAGGCTGCAAGGCCTAGACTGAGATGCACCGAGGAGCAGGGCAAATTTGTAGGTTTTTGGAAAGACCTCCTAACCACTTCCTTTCATGACAGAGTTAACATTATCTTTTCTTTATTTCTCTGAGGTTTGAAAGGTGGAGCCTTATTTTCATTAATCATCAAATAGCATGGTCTAAAAGACTAAAAATTGACCTAAGAATTACAGAAATACGGTATGTTAGTGCCCTTGACAACTTCCACAAAGATAGATTTGTACGTGCTTACCGTGTTCCAGGCACTTTTCTGGATGCAGAGGATACACAGTCAATGAAGGAGATACAATCCCTGTCCTGTAACTAACATTCTCATCAAGAGAGCTTCCACCATTCCTTCAAACATCATGCATTTACTTACCAAGTGCCTCCTGTATATAGACACTCTGCTCATTGCTGGAGAGACCAAGTTAAATTAGAGAGTGTCTTCCACCTCAGAGTGGTAGGGAATCCTGAGAAAACCATCCCTTTCCCGATTACATGGTAAGAACTGACTTAAGAGAAAGATTTAGGGTCCTATGTGGGCACTGAGGGAGCCTCATCATCTAAAGTTTTCTCTAAAGAATTAAGGGGTAAATACTTTAGACTTTGTGGGTCATTTGGTCTCTGCCAAAACTATTCAACTTTGCCCCTGCAGGGCAAAAACAGCCATAGGCAATATGTAACTGAGAGAGCATGTGTGTGTTCTAATAAACTTTATTTATAGACATTCACATTTGAATTTTACATAACCTTCCTGAGTTAACTTTCCTCTTTCAATTTTTTCAACCACTTAAAAATGTAAATGCTCTTAGTTCACAGGCTGTTGGATGGATTTGACTTGTGAGCCATAGTTTACCATAGACCCTTGACCAAAAGCAGATAAGGGGTCAAGGAAAGCTTCTCAGGGGGGTGAGTGGGTGGCTCAGTGGGTTAAGCATCTGACTTGATTTTGGCTCAGGTCATGATCTCAGGGTTGTGAGATTTAGCTCTGTTTCGGGCTCCATGCTGGGTGTGGAGCCTGCTTGGGATTCTCTCTCTGCCCTTTCCCCCACCTCTTTCCCCTTCTCTTTCTCTCTCTTTCCCTCTCTCTAAAAAGGAAGGCAAGAAAAGAAAGGTGGGCTCCTGGGTGGCTGAGTTGGTTGCGTGGCTGCCTTTGGCTCAGGTCATGATCCTAGGGTCCTGGGATCAAGTCCCGAATCGGGCTCCCTGCTCAGTGGGGAGTCTGCTTCTCCCTCTCCCTCTGCCTACTTGTGCTCTCTATCTCTCTGTCAAATAAATAAATAATCTTTTTTTTAAAAAAAAGAAAGAAAGAAAGAAAAGAAAAGAAAGGCTCCTCAGGGACAGTGACACATGATGTTTTAGCCAGGCTAAAAAGTCAAATGATGGGGCTAGGGAATAAGGAAGGACTTTTAAGTTTGAGGAAACAGGGCAATATAGAAAACAGTGGAAAATCATAGGGTTCGATGTAATTCTGTAAAGACAAGGATTTGGTAAAGAGTTAATAGTTCAGTCTTTTTTTTTTTTTTCCTAGTAGTGATAATTTTGGTGAATTAAAATTAGAGTTATGGACTATAAGGGAGACTAAGGAAGACTATGGACTTCCTTTTTACAAAAATAGTATATGACCATTAAGAAAAATCAGAATACACAGGAAGCAAAAGAACCTAATGAATTCCCATATTCCCACCCATACAGACCAACCACTGATGACCCTTTAGTGTATATCCTTTTAGATTCTTCTTAATGCATATTTAAATATATATTACTATGTTTTCTACAAAAAGGGAAGACAGCATACATAGCATTATACAACCCACCATATTTTATGTAAGAAAGTTCAATAACTGTTGGATATTTAGGTTATTTTGATTAGTCCTCTGATGTCGAATATATAGTTTGTGTCAACCCACCCCTCTGAGTTATTCTTACTTGAAACTCTTCCAGAAAGCCCTTAGAAAAACTGATTGATGAATGATTGACAGCTAAAAAGCCATTTCCCAGATAGACAAGAGTTGTGAGCCATCACTGTGGTACACCAAAACTGGAAATTAGGTTTCAACCAAATTGTCATGTTTACCAACTTTCTCACAGCCAAATTATATGCCTATCTGAACCACAGAGGCATTAGTAAGATGCTTTCAAAAAGTTCATATAATTTTCTACTTCTGAATCAAAAAGCTGGGATGAATTGAGAGTTACAGAAGCCCATCCTGAATAACTTAGTGCAAGCTAAGGAATGTGGACTTAATTATGAAAGTCCTGGGAGCATCAAAGAATTTCAAGAGGAGGAATGACATGATGTTTATATGGGTTTTAAAAATATGACCTGTGTAACCAAGAGAAGGATGGATTCCATGAGGTCCAGGCTAGTGGCAGGAAGACCAGTCAGGAGACCATTATAATCATTTAAGAAGGAAGTGATACATATTTGAACTGTGAACAGTGTGTAAGTGTAAAGGGGTCCAAACAGGGCAGAGACTAAGAAAGCACCTACTCCACAGAATTTAGTAACTGGCTAGGTGTAGGGGGCAGGAGGCAATGAAAAAGAGGAGTCTATGTTGACACTTGTGTTCCTGGCTGGGCCACTTGGATGGATAGTGGTGCCAAAAGTGGGACAGAAGCAGGTCGTTGGAGGAAGATGACTTCAGTTTTAAATCCATTGTGTCTGAGGTGCCTGTCCATTTGAACGTGTGGGTGGGTGTAGAATGACGGGGACGGGATTTCTGCTGCAAATAGGGGTTTGGGGGTCATGTGGCATGAGTGGCATTTAAAGATGTGGGTTTGGGTGAGGTCACTCAGGGAGTGTGGAGAGTGCAGAGGCCGAGTATAACCAGACAGAAGGAGAGAAGAAGCATGGGGCAAAGCAGAGAGCTGCACGAGGGGAAGAGCCATCAGCGCCAAGGAGCGTCTTGGAGCTTGATGGTTTTCACTTGAACTGGGGGTCGTGGTGAGAGCGAGTCTATGGGAAATCCGATTGTAGGGCTAGGGTGGGACACTCAGTAAGCTGAAGAGTACAGTGCCATGCTTCATTAGAGGGTATGCTGCTGGTGGGAGAGCAGAGTGTCCCCAAATATCAGAATAAAAAAGGCACATCCTCTTGGTACATCATTTTTACTTGACATGAGAAATAAAAGTTATATTTTATACACACATATATACACATGTAATCATTTTTGCTTGACATGAGAAAAAGTTATAATATTTATATACTTATAAATTTATATATATATATTTTAATGTCAAGTAAAAATGATACATGTGTGTGCAAATCTATATATAGCTCCTGATTTTTAAAGTTTGCATTATACCACTTTGCTTTTATATACGAGTACCTGTTTTCACTGACCAAAAGGAATCCAAAGAGGGTTTTCACCTTTACAAAAAAGCAAGAACAACATTCAGTGTGTGTTTGGCAGCGAGCCGTTATAGAGGTATTATGCACCTCAAGCAGCGAGAGGGCCCCCAAGTCCCCTCCCCAGGACCTGCACTCGGCATCTCAGCATCAAGCCTCTTGAGCTTTGAACCATGTCTGTGAGCATCTGTGCTTTATCTCAATTTATTCTGTACATCTCTCAGGAAGATGTGCATCAGAAAAGCCTGAGAGAGGTTATTTTTGGGGTCTGGGAATACTTGCAAGTTTTTGCATATAAATTAAGTCATTGTTTCTTTGCTTTAAGCCATTTCTGTGAATGGAAGTTTTTATGGGAATGCTACTTTAGGATAGTGGGGGAAACCTGTGTGTACATTCTAGATAAAGTCATCTGGAAATCTCACTCCATCTCTGTGACAGGCCATGGTCTTTTGCAAGAAGATGTCTGAGAATTCCTGCTCATAGTTGTCTCTGGGTCCCTGGTTCCAAGCCTGTACCTTGCAAACCTATGATTTAATGGCCTTGTTCCAAATTATATTGACCTGTGGCAATTAGCCTTCTTTCTCCATTTCCGCAGCCTCAACGTTGCATAAAAAATTGGGAAACAAAGGAAGGGTTGATATTACAGCAACACAAACTTCCAATCAAATATGAGATGTTACTGTTGTGAGAAATCCTCTGCCTCACTCACGGTCAAAGACTCCCCCCCCACCCTTGGCTATTTCATCCCACTTAATTGTCTGTTTTCTTGCTAGTGCGTCACTTCCTTCCTCTCCCTTCATGCTTCTGCATCACTACTGTCCTCCTACATTACCCTTGGAAATTTCAGATCCATTTCACTCTGTTAGGCACAGCTAATTCAGCTGTCTCTGGTCTCCTCCCAAGGTGTAGTTCCTGTCTCCCTTTGCACCCCAAACTCATTAGTGTGGTGCAGATGCCAGAAGCCTTTTATTTAACAGGAGCAACCCCTAGACTTATGGCTCTGAATAGAATTTCTTCCCCCAGAAGATGGTTATATGCTCTCCTTGAACACCACAAAAACCCTCGTAGAGTCACTCACAGTCTATTAGCTGGACTGTTGCTTCTGAGCTTGTTTTTTTCGAACTGGCTTCTCCACTTCCATTCTCCCCAACTTGTCTTAAACATGATAGAGGGATATTCTTTCCAAAATGCAATTCCAATCACAGCGATCACCTGCTGGAAATTCTTCAGGGGTAGCCCATACTCTCCAGAATAAAGTTCAAATCCGTTAGCATGGCAAACATGGCCCTGATTATCTTTCTGCCTCAGTTTCCACCACTTGTCCTCATGTACCCTGTGCTTAAGCCAGACTGAATGACCCACAGCTCACCGGACAAGCGGTGTGCCCTCCTGACACACAGCCTTTCACACACCACCTTACCTGCCTGGAATTCCCCTCCCTCTCTTTAAATCTGGTTAGCACCTAATTCCTCCTTCCAAAGAGGCCTTGAAAGACAAGTAGCTTATTGACCCAAGTTGATGTGGACAAGAGCATCCTTCAAAAGAGCCTCTGTCCTTCTCCACATTCTCCCAGATGATCTCATACAAAGTGTTCTTTAAATACTACTCATACCACATGTCTCCCAAATCCAGCACAAATAAACGCCCCTGTGATTCTGAATGCGCCCATTCACATTCAGACACGATGTACTGAAAACTGAACTCATCTTCCTCCCTCAACACCTGCCCTTGTTTTAATCAATTTTTCAGTCTCACAATATATTTTGCCTTGCATTATATACTAGTTGTGTACATGTCTTAGTCTCCCCACTATCTTTACTGGACTATGTATCCTGGAGTTCAGGGACTGTATCTTATCTTCATGCCTAATAAACACCAAGCACTCAGTACATGTATTTTAATAGACAGATATATTAGCTATTCAACAACAATGAAGAGACAACATGACAGTATCTTCTCATCATTCCTCCGGGAATGGCCAACAGTGGTCTGGGATCAAAAAGGACCATGTTGAGAAATAAAGTTCTAGAAGCAAGACTGGTCCCAGGTCCTACACATGGAGGCTAAGGGGATCCAGTGAGCACCAAGGGTACCATTTCCTTTGTGTACATTGCAGGACCAGAGTTCTAAGAATATTAGCATCCACTCTTGCCGCCCCTCCTCCCTCAGAGCCTTTGCCCCTTTTCTGTGTGTGATCTGGGAGCGGTGGTCAGGCTATCTTCAGGAGTGGCTATGCAAGCTACCATCAGGAGAGCATTTGAGAAAGCCAGGGACTGACAACTGGAAAAGCAAAGTCCTATTCTCTAAATGAATGATGCTGAGGTAAAATTAGTCTGATCTTTAAAACCCTTATGACAAATTTGAACTCTAAAGTGGAAGTTTTTACTTGGATACATTATCTATTTGTGTATTAGCTATGCTGTACTAATTTTCAGACAACTAATCACTTGTTACAGATGGAAACATTGTGTAAGTAATTAGCTATATAACCTTTATTACAAACTAAACAGATTCTTAACAACACAAATTCTGTAAGGTTATATATTTTGAATTTTTAAAAATTAGACATGTAATTGAAATGCATATCAATCTGTGGTCAAAATAGTGCTGACACTAGCACAAACTGTTACACTTTCTTCCCGAATGGAATCTCAGATGATCCATCTGAGTGATCACTGTTACATAAACACAAAACAGATGATCAAAAGTCAAGCTCAATTTACAATTTGCAAGTTGATCTCCCAGAATTTATCCTGTATTAATTCCTTTCAAGCCAGTAGGGGGTGGGGTGGGGTGGGAGCACCCCAGATCAAAACCAGTGCTTCCATGTGAACATAGTCCAACAAATGGTGACTCAGAGGAACTCTTTACAAACTCGTTAGCAAAAGTGGGAAAATTAAAGGACATTTTTTGGACAATGGAAGAAGTCAGAGGGAAAAATACATGTATTTATATATATTTATGATTGTCTTTTTAGACAATTTTTAGAAGTTATACTTTAGTCTTCTGCAGCTTTACTTTTTATCCACATGGTACCAGCTGGGAGTTGTACAGCCTACCCAGGAGACCAGCAGAAAGCTTAAAATATCACATTCAGGAGGACCAAGGTAATACTAACACCCTCATTTATTTTTCTCTAAATGCTGCCAAGAATTTTTTTGTGACTCTTTTCAGAGACACTCATAGGAAGTTTAATCTTGATTTGTTAGGATGGATAATTATGCTTTTACCTCAGAGGCTATTAGTGGTAAATGTTGTTTTTAAAGACGTGAATTTTTTTTAACATAAGCAAAAAAAAAAAAGGCAAACAAATCCAATTTTGTCTCCACATATGATAGTCATAAATTAAAAGTCACCTTGGGGTGATAAAAATATGAAATAAATGGAAAACGCTTAAGGAAAGGAGACACACTGGCAGAGATTACTTCGAGTTCAGAGAGAGGACTCTGAGGTAATTCCAAATAAATTCTTGTGTCATCATTTATTAAGCATTTGGGATTACTCAAACATGTTGGTTACCTAATCTAATATTTCAAATGGAAAAAAAACCCACTTTAATGCTGATGGAGAGGGAAACGGGGGTTGGGGATGAGCAAACCAAAGACAAATTATAAAAATACTATATTCTATTCACTGAATACTCCCAAAATATGAGCCTGTCTTAATCTCACAACTTGCCTTGGGTCTTGGCTTGCTTCAGCGGCTGCTGGTTTAGCTGCATGATTATAACATATTTTCCTTTCTGTTGAAATTTTTTTTTCTTTTCTGGAAAACAGAGAATGACAGCATTTCCCTTTGGGCCTTTGCATGTGCATAAGCAGGACAATCCCAAGGCTTCTACATTTGAAGTAAAGCTGTTGGAGTAATACTTTTATTTTTTACCCAGACTATCACTGATGACTTAATGCACCGGGAAGGCAGGGAACTGTAGTGGTTAAAGACACATCCTCTGTATTAAGACTGACCTAAGTCTGAGGCTCTGCTCTGCCAGATATCAGCTATTTAACTTTGTGCAAATTGTTTAACCTGTTTTATTTGCCTTGACTGAAAACCTGTGACAAATTCCTCATGTAAAATATTTCATGCAGTGTCCAACTGCATATTAATAAGTATTCTAATAAATACTGGTTAGTATTAAAATGGATACTTTAAAATACAACTTTCCTCAAAGGAAAAATATCCTAAAGGCAAAATAAATGGGCACGGAGTATGCACGGCCATGGGGCTTTTGAAGACCCCTTAAATGGCTTCAGAGCCCACTCTGAAACTGGATGAGTATCCATGTCACAGTTCCCCTGCAGAAGGGAGACAGGATTGGGAGTGTCTCCCCGAGGAAGTCAGAGAGCAGTGGACACTGGGAATTGCAAAGTAAGTGGGTAGGTGTTGACTGTGCCCTCTGGGAAAAGTGTTTATTAGAAAAACACTTGTAGCTATACTGTAATTTAAATTAAAACTTAATTTTAAAAAATGTGAAAGCAAAAACAAACAAACAAACCCCAAAACACTTGTATGGGTTGGTAAATGTATTACCAATATTTCTTCCTATTACTTACATGAAGTCCATGGGACCTTCCCTGTGCTACTTCCCAATATCAACTCACAAGTTTCAAGAACACACATACACGAACCCGATCCTCTCCTGTGCATTTTATATTCCCAGCCCTCTTAATTACCTGACAATTACTGTTCATTTCTGTGACAGGGGAAGGAAGTAGAAGGGAATGACAGGAGCCACACAACAAAAAACGGTATTAGATAATTTCTAGGAGGGGTAAGCACAAGGGAAGGTATTGCTATCATATTAAGAGCAAGAGTAATGCTGGAGAGTGATTTAAGGGGACGATGCTTTCAAGAGAAAGAGTAACTCAGGAAAGTGGTCCCCGTAATTTTCTGAAACCTGTTGTTTCTTCTGATTTCCTATTCAACATGGTGCAATAGTTTCTATCTTTGGGGGAGATGCTGTGAAAAACTGCCAATGGGAATTTAAGTTGGGAAACCGAACAACTTGAGAAAAAATTTTCCATATTTTGAACTTCACACAGCATCATTTTTGTTTCTCCAAAAGATTCACCAGAACAGCTCTGACAAGTCAGTTAATACCACTGTCAAGGTCACATTAATTCAGGCCAGTTATGTTAGAAGAAATAGATTACAGTCTACATGTTACCAGCACCTACATTTCGATGAACAGTATGTTGAATGTTGAGAGCCTGCATGCCCAAAGCGACACGCCTAATGGTTGCTCCTTTTCCCCAATTGTAAGAGGAAAAACCAGTCATGCAGAAATCCTGACTTAGCACTGAAAACTCTTAAAGGATACATGTATATTTCCTATGTTACATCAGTGACTTAAACTCTTCCCGTATTTATCAATTATACAGTAGACTGATATTAACAAGTCTGCTTTCAGCAGCCAGTAGTTGGCAAATCTTGAAACTAGCCTAGATTTTCACCGTTTGACCCATTGCCAGGCTTGTGGGTAATGATTACAAATATAAATTTTTTCCTTATCTTTTCGTTTCCCCCTAAATTTTTTCATTAAAGGCTGAGTGCATTAATGTAAACTTTCTAAGAATCATGACCTATGACTCAAATGTTATTTCTCAATCTAAATGGAGCCAGTCAAGTGCTTGTGCACTAATTCCTCCTCCTCATACCTGGGCAAGTTGTTTCTAATTTCTGCAGGTCAGGGTGGTTCCATGAATACATTTTGTATATATCAATATACATAAATGTTCCTGTTCAAGCCCACTAATTCAGTTTCTTAAAAAACATTAAGTGGCTCCAAGACTGCATCTCCAGTGACCTGTTAGAGCTGAGCTTGTATTTTGAGACAGGTTTAGAAGGGGCTCACATGCACTGGTAGCCACATAAGAGTATTGCCAGCATTCAGCGTCAAGGTTTTTTCCAGCCTCCTTTCCTGCTCCACCAAGGCATGCCTTTCGGCCATTCTTTCATAATCAGTCACGAGCACACCTTCTATTCCTAAACTACATTAGAGTGATTTAATAAACTACCTGTTACAAAGCTGGCAGGGGAGGTGGGGAGCCTGATTTCTCAGTGGGTCTTGGCATTATGTGGCCACATGAATTTCTGTTTTCCTGATCTAGAGATATATTAGTACAGAACAACAGATTTGTTTTATTCTGGGGCCTACTTCCAATTTACAGTAACAATAATTTGTTTTAAGTAGTTTGGCTAAATACAGGACATTAGGATAATAACACCAGCATTTAAGTGCACTCACCTAGTAGCTCCGAAAACAAGATGGCGGAATTTTTGAAGCCTCAGGAAGTTGATAGGAGAACATTTCCTTACGTTTCCATTCCTTCTTGCTTTAGCCACCAGTTCCTAGTAATATTTAAAAAAACTTGTGTATTTGCAAGTTTTTTTGGGAAAAACTCTCAAAAAATTCCTTCATAGTTTTCACACTGCCCATCCCTATCCTCAATTTTGTGGCATATCTTCTCAACATTGAAAGCAATGGCTTCCAAGTGTTGAAAGATACTTGCTTTATTAAGTCAAACAGTTTGTGTGTGGAGTCATTACTGCAATTCTAACTTACCATACATCACAAACATGACCCAGATACGAAGAAAATGCTACCTCTCCGTGTTAACCAGTCATGCAGTGGAAAGAATACAAACACATTTCCCCCCTACAATTTATTCTATCTTTTCCAATGACCCACAAAATCCCATTTGAGTTCAACTGTCCATAATGATTAGAGAAGCAAGCTCAACAGAGTCAAAACTGAACTCAAATGCACAATGTATTTGTTTCTTCCTGCCCTTTTTCTCAGTGGCATGATGCTTGGCTTAATACTTAGTTTGCAAAGGAAGAAACATCTATGGAAAATAATGCAGTGACTTCCCATCAAACCAGGTTTTTCTATTGTTCTGGAAAACTAAGTGATGCAAGCGCAAAGTAACAGGAGGATGCTGAGAGGGCTCAGGGGTGCATGGAGTTCTCTGCACACTGTCTCATGGCATAAACTACATCAGACAGACCCAGGCACGGTGGCTATAAACATTTGGGCTCCAGCAATGCAGCTCTGGCAATGCAGACCTTAAGCAATCATCTGGCTCAGAATCAACTCAAACTTTTTAACATTTTTAGGCAGGAGGTCCTTACAAATATGTTCAATAGCATCCAAGCATTCAACCAGGGACAAAGCAAGGTCACTTAAATAGAATCATAGTATGCTCCATTTACCGATGGCTTGGAAAGAAAAATGGTTGTAATGCTAGGACTATACTTGTTAAATCAGACTCTCATAATTACTTAACTGTTCATGTTAACCACATCACAACCTTTGTCACAGCAAAGTTCAGAAAAATCTTTTTAAAAAGGAAAAAACAGGGGCATCTGGGTGGCTCAGTGGGTTAAAGCCTTTGCCTTTGGCTCAGGTCATGATCCCAGGGTTCTGGGATGGAGCCCCACCTCAGGCTCTCTACTCAGCAGGGAGCCTGCTTCCCCCCCCCTCTCTCTGCCTGCCTCTCTGCGTACTTGTGTTCTCTCTCTGTGTCAAATGAATAAATAGAATCTTTAAAAAAAATAAAAATAAATAAAAAAGGAAAAAACAGTTGAACTTTCCTTTTGAAAGGACTGGTGTAGACTGAGTTTTAGCCGAATATGCAATTAAGAAAAAGCTTGCCTCTCTACATTTATAGCCTTGCTTTTTATTTATTTATTTTTTTTTTTAAAAAAGATTTTATTTATTTATTTGACACAGAGAGAGAGATTACAAGTAGGCAGAGAGGCAGGCAGAGAGACAGGGAGAGGAGGAAGCAGGCTCCCTGCTGAGCAGAGAGCCCGATGCGGGCCTCGATCCCAGGACGCTGAGATCATGACCTGAGCCGAAAGCAGCGGCTTTAACCCACTGAGCCACCCAGGCGCCCTCTTGCTTTTTATTCTTTTTAGAATTTTAAAAAGTTTTTTAAAAGATTTTATTTTAGGAAGAGACAGGACAAATGAATGGGAGGGGCAGGGGGAAAGAGAGAGAGAGTGAGTGAATCTCAAGCAGACTCCGTATTGAGAGCCCAAGGCAGGGCTCGATTCCACGACCCTGAGGTCATGGCCTGAGCCAAAATTAAGGGTCCAATGCTTAACCAACTGAGCTACCCAGGCACCCCTATATCCTTGTTTAGTAAGCAAAACTTAAGCCAAATACCCAATTTCATCAGCTTCTTCTTAACTAGTTATCATCCTTCAAAATGGGGATTTTAACACACTTAATTTTACTTGTTGAATATTTTCTCAATCCCAAACTTTTTTTCCCCCCAATTCCAATCTTAAGACAAAAATCTGCTTGCAAACACAAATTCTCCTTTCTATTCTCTGCCTCCTTAGATTCCCACCCTAACTAAAAAAATAAGTAAAGTAAAAGTTGTTTCTTTTTAGGCTCAGAAGGTGATTTAAGGAACTATTTAGAGTTCTCTTAACAGATTACTACAGAATTAAGACATTATGAACAGCTTTATGTTTCCCCATAGTTAATTGGACCTGACGATGCCTTTTCCTTTCACTTGATTTATGACTTTCAACACCACCAACACTGGAATACAAGCTTTATTTTTCTGCGTCTTTTCTAGTAAGGGTAAAATACAAGCCACTAAATTAGAATCTCTCTCTCACTATAAGAAAACCAGGAAGCTGGATTTAAAGTGTTCGGTTTGTCCTTGTCCTCCTGGAAGAACTCCCGGTCTTTAAATCGACAGTACAGCTGTTGACTGAAAACTATACAGAAAGATTAATACATTCTCAAACTGATTTTCTGCCAGGCAAGTTGAATGTTAAGGGCTTACAAAATACGTCTAAATAAAGGCAATGCTCTTTACCTCTATAGGAAACAAACAAAAATAATATGGATGTAGAATATAAAGCTCGACTTTATTTTAACCCAGAACTAAATGACAAGTGTCCTGTGATGACTGAACGCTTGGACAATGTAGGGTGTCCGCCGTCACTAGCCAAAATATGAACACATGCTTCAGAGTCAGAGGCCGGGTCCTCAAAGCAAGCCAGCTCTCCCGGGCAGAGATGAGAACAGGATGCCGGTGGCTTCTATCAACACCCAGATAAGAAGTGAGAAAGAGTGAAATTTATAGCCATAAATCTTTCAGAAGCAAAGTACATATGCAATTTACGGTAATTTAAGAAAAATACAGAAAACAAGGATAAAACAGCATTATGGTGCATAGAAAAAAGCAACTGAACTAGTAGTCAAGTCTGAATTCTAGTATTACCTTCTTCTAACAGAACTCAGGCAAGCCCCTCTACCACTCTAATGAGAGTTAGCTTGATGGAACGTGATGGTCTGCAGCTGTCTTTCAGCTGTGAAATAAGGATTTTAGATGTAAAGAGGGAGTGGATCTACCTTATGGCAATTATATTTTAAGGTCCATCACCTACTTAGTCTTAATAAACAACTGTTCAAATATGGTGATACTGATGCTTAAAAATTCTTAGACTTGGGCTTGGATGAAAATCTTCACACATCTAGTCATAACCAAGATAAAACTAAATTTAGGTCAAGACATGCCAACCAGTCCAAGACAGAAAGTGATGTCAATATGACATCTGAAACTTCAGTTCCACAATGTAATTTGATACTGTTAAAATAGAAAATAGAAAATTTAAAGAAAATCCTTACTAAAGTAAGTATAAAAAATGTTTGTGGTTGTTAAAATTTAACAATTCACTTCAAATTTACTAGACTTCAAATTTACTAGAAATTCCCCAATACACAAATACCTGACTAACCTAAAAACCACATATAAACTAACATCTGTTAAATTTTACTCAAAACAATTGTGTGCTATTCATACCTTGATTTGTCACTCCTGATGGCGGTAGAAACCAGTTTAGATTTACACTGGACTTGTGTGAAATTAAATACTGCATCAATAGTTAGGATGACCACTGATGTAGATTAAAAAAAAAAAAGCTATGGTTGATTTATGTAGATGTATTTTCTTATAAAGCCAAAATTTTCAATGGACTCCTTCATGTAATGGAGGATACATGTATCACATGTAGAAGTAAAGGCAGTCTTAGCATTAGCTGCAAAGTATGTTCCGCATCATATTCATAATAGCCAATTTATTACACCTTTTCCCAGGGGCTTCACTAAAAAGCAAAGGTTAAAAAAAAATCCATCAATGAAAGACCAAGAAATTATAAGAGAATGCTCTGTTTTGGAGGTAAGATGTAACAATGTCAATAAAATAAGTGTGCAAAGTAAAATTTCTCTTTTCCACAGAGAATTTTCTATTGTATATAAATAGACATTATCTCTATACTTGTCCTTTAAGAACTCCATTTCTAAAGGACAGTAAGTTATTTCAGGAATTTCTCCTTTGATTAGATAAATACAGTGTGACACGAGCAATTCTGAGGCATTTGTCTCTAGAAACTTTTTTTTAAAGTTTGGTTAATACATTCTTCAGTGTTCACATTTGTACAACAGAAACAAATTTTTAATAGAACATATTATTGAAATGTTTAACTTTGGCTAAAGCTCTTAGAAAGCATTTTGTAGCATCCTACACACTAGATTCCATAACTCAGTTTAATCTTCAGACACCCACTTGTGCCAAAGTCAGCAGCACAGAAAATTCTATTTACAAAACTGAGGTTCCTGTTTAAAGTACCATCTTTGATACCATTGATTAAGAACTATTCAAGTCCCACATGAACTGCTGTATTTGAAATTACTGAAATGACCAGTAAACTGCAGTATCATTCTGATTTTAGGGAACTTCAGTGTTTCTGGAATGCCAAAGAGCTCCAGTTTGACCTTGCAATGTGAATGCTCTGTGGCTTCCAGGGAGCTGCTGAGCAGCTGTCACATTTCCCAGCAGAACAGGGTGTAACATTCTTTTTGCTCACCGTGTTTATTTAATGGCACACTCTCTCAGGGCATGCAGTCTGCGGAAAACTTCAACCATCATTATTCACTGCTCTGTAACCTTTACTATAATCTACAGACAAAAAAATTGTTTTTAACCATTTCAATCTCTTCACAATAAAGAAAACACAGTATTTTAGCCTATTTGGGTCAAATTAATTTTATTATGCTCCATGATGAATTGCCACCAGTGCAACATCCTATCACTATACATTTCAAAAAAATTCACATACTAAACAAAATTTCAGTTGATAAATGGAAATGAATGATTGAAAAGTCTTTATGAATCTCACACATACAGTATGTGGCTAGCTGAAATTGTCTATCACGTAGCATATAAAAAGCCTCATGCTAGTTTGTTAAATGCGAAGGCTATCAGACAATCATTTAGCTGCAGTATATATGGGAGGCTTTCAGACAACGCACAGGTATGGTGCTGCCCACAGTGCAAGGTGGTGGAGGACCGAAACATGCAACCTTTACATCTACAGTGGGTTTAGTCTTCATGCCTGGACTGAACTCCACAGCTGCTGTGTTTCAACCAATAGTAATTTAGACTTTGTGCAACAACAATAACAGAAAGCCTCTTTTTCCTTCAAGAAGAATAAACTCAATTACCTTTGGCAAATTTTATACCCATCTTACATGTTTAACATTGTTTCCAACTCAAAGAATTGATATCCTTTAACTCAGAGCAGCTCTTGATAATATTTATCATGCCGAAGTTAGCTGGAAAACCCTGAATTCCTTGGCCAAAAGTTAAGAGAGATCTTAAATTGGCATTTCCTTAAAGACATTTCTAGGATATTTAAAATGTTTTTCATAATGTCAAAATGAAAAAAAGGAGAATGTTTAATGTTACTTAAAATAATTATAATATTCTATTTACCATTTGCACAAATTCCTAACTCTATTGGTTAGTAGTTGTCTAGCTTCATCCACACCAGACTCAGTGTCACTGAGTGCAAGCCACGATAAAAATGAGAGTAAGCAGAAAAAGGTTTCCAGCAGCAGAGGGCACTGTTTTTGCAAGAAACAAAAAGTCTAGAATCTTTCCCATGTGTTTAAATTACTCTTGCAAGAAAGGCAACATTCTTTGAATAACTTAACTATCTTACTGCACCACTTACTGCTTTCAGTAACAAAACCTTTTAAATTATTTATGATAACTAGATGCATAATCACTAGATATTATGTGATAACTGGTTAAAATTCAAGCCATATCTTGCAGGTCCAGCCTGTCAAGATCATGCCAACACTAGATTTTGGTCGGTACAATTCTAGAGAGCTTAATTTTTAGTTGGATATTGTGATTATAGTACTGAAATACATTTGGAACTACATTCTGCATACGACTCAATGTGAGAAAAATACATGTCTGTATTTAAATCAGATCGTTTTTCTACCTAAAATTTAAAGTAGGTAGGTATGATAAGTAGCACTATAAATATGAAAATAACCACCTTTAGGCAGATTAGTGTACTGCAGAGAGGCAAGGAAACCCTAATTTTAACACATCATTTAGTATACATAACAAATGTGCAGGTTGTAAAGTTTTATTTAAAAAAAAGAACCTATCATTCAGTCCCGTGTTTCAAGAAATTCGACACTGGGGCCACCAATCTTTTTAGAAAAATGTAACCCTTCACCTGACATTTGACAAAAACCTTGAGAAATTATAAAAAAAATTTTTAAAATGGCGTAATAGGTTCAGCATTACAGTGTTTACCTTTGCCAGCTAGATTCGATTTGTAAGGCAGGTATTTCTGAATACCTCAAATCCATACAGATTACACAATAAAAATAATTCTACATCATTTTTAGAAGTCCTGATTTTTATAGTGTATTTAACCAGATACTGAAGTAACCATAATGTGCAGCCTCTTTCAGTTTATGGAGACTACTACCCCTAAAATCCCCCAAACTGCAAAAACTTAAACAACTGTTTTAAGAGTAATACCAAAAATATTTTTAAATTTTTGCTAAAAAGAGCCTACCACATTTGCTATAGCATAAAAATAATCTCAGTCAAGTACAGGTATGCAAGGTCTCCTTATGATGCCAGCCTCCAAATACCACTTCTGTTCAAGAACAGGCAATATTGTTCTAAGAGGTGTGTTACTGATTTTCCCAACTAGTGTCTCTGTAGTGACGTTATGCAGAGCATATTGCTACAACTTGAGAAACTGCATCACTGTAGTGATGTCTAGAGAACTGTGCAATGTGTCAGCTTCAACATTCATGTAGCATGGTGTTCAAAATGAAGGGGCTAAATAAACTAAGGTCTGTATCGCTTAAAAAAGAATGTAGTGCTATACTAGATTTTAATAAGAAAATTTAGGTACAGAAAAAGTAGGGTATGAAAATAGTGTTTTCCTTCTGGCATTATAACTAAATTACATTAAGGTTTTTGTCAGTCTCACATATAATATTTAAACTCCCTTGTTGATGGAATGAAAAATATTCACAAATTAAGTGAGCATCCTGGTGTAAACTTGCACACAATAACAGGGAGTAGCTTTGTAGAGGATTTTGACAAACCTTTACAGATTAAATGAGGTATTGCACAGATTAATAAAAAAAAAAGCAAAAAAGGCAACAAAAATATACAGCAAATTGGTAGAACATTTACATGATAATTTTACAGAATCCATAGACAGAAAGTAGTGTTTAGTATTTCACCTTAAAAATATATATATATAATATATAGATCAGTCTTCCCATTCATCATCATCCTCAAAATCTTCTTCGTCATCTTCATCCTCATCTTCATCTAGAAGAAAATCATCAAGGCAAACAATCAAAACAAATGTATAAATCATAGAACATTACATGATTCTTGGATGACTTCTCTATTTAACTTCTGAAACAAGACCATTAGATTCTGGAGGAATCTGGTTACTAGGATAATTTAAAATGAATCAAATAAAATGTATCTAAAGAGTACAACGGTCAGTTGAAGATTAGACCAGGAGTCAGAAAACTTGGGTTCTAGTTACTTAGTATCTATGTAGTGAATTTGAACCAGTGTTTGTTTATATGTAAACCTACACTTGGGTTGGCCTCTCTGAATTTTCACACATCTCAAATCTAAGTGAGGCCCCTTTATTTATTTTTTTTTAAAGGTTTTATTTATTTATTTGACACAGAGAGAGAGATTACAAGTAGGCAGAGAGGCAGGCAGAGAGACAGGGAGAGGAGGAAGCAGGCTCCCTGCTGAGCAGAGAGCCCGATGCGGGCCTCGATCCCAGGGCCTCGATCCCAGGACCCTGAGATCATGACCTGAGCCGAAAGCAGAGGCTTTAACCCACTGAGCCACCTAGGCGCCCTAAGCGAGGCCCCTTTAATGACTATTTTTAAAGAAAAGTTGTAAAAAATATACCTGACAGATTGTCAGCTATCAATTCCAGGTATAATTCCAGTGATAGGCAGGAAACTCATTGACACTGAGGACACTGAGCCACTAAGGAAACAGAGCAGGCAGACCAAACACCCAGTCTCCCTTCTTACCCTTCTATTCTCTCCTCGATCCAATGATATTGCTCTTTCCAGGTCACCAATGACCTACTATTGCTAAAGCTAAAGCTCAATTTCTTTTTCTCGCTTTCTTGACCAATCACACACATTTGATCCAGATCATCACTCCATCCTCCTTCAAACACTTCATGTGGCTTCTAAGACACTGCACTCTCCAGCCTTTTATTACACCTTCTCTTATTTACATCCACGTCTTTAATGATCCCATCCATTCTGTAACTTTAAATACCAAACCTATTTTAATGACATGCAAATTTACTTTAACAATCCAGACCTCGCCCCTCAACTCCAGGCTCATAACCAAGTGCATAACATCTACATTTGAATT
This sequence comes from Ailurus styani, assembly GCA_002007465.1. Classification (NCBI taxonomy): domain Eukaryota; kingdom Metazoa; phylum Chordata; class Mammalia; order Carnivora; family Ailuridae; genus Ailurus; species Ailurus styani. The sequence continues at coordinate 2,356,147 of LNAC01000151.1, forward strand.
TTTAGTAAGTATCTCAAACTTAATATTTACAAAAACCGAACTCCTGATCTTTCCTCTCAAACCTGCTTCTCCTAAATCTTATCCCACTCCATTAATGAAAATTTCACTCCTTTCATGCCAAAAATCTTGGGAATCCTCCTTTACTCCTTTCTTTTTTCCAAACCTCAATTCCAATCCATCAGCAAACTCAAGGATCTCCACAGTCAAAATATACCTAGTATCCAACCCCAGCTCACTGGTGATACCAATCTGATTCAAATCTTTGCTATCTTTTGCTTGGATCATTGCTATTCTTCTGCTAAGGACCTTCTAGTGGCTTCCCATCACATTCATGGCCTCCAAAGCCTTAGCTACTGGCCTCCTACTATCTCTCCTACTTCACTACCTTACTATTCTTTCCCTCCCTTCCTTACTCAGCCATTCTGGCCTCATTGATGTTCCTCAACTTCAGGGACTATGCACTTGCTGTTCTTTCCACCTGAATGAACACATTTTCCCCAGTTTTCTATATGGTTTACTCCCTGAATTCTTTCTGGCCTTTTTTCAAATGTCACCTCAGTTAGGCCTCATCTTATTTCAAATTGAACTTCCCTCTTACATCCTGTAAGTCCTTATATCTCCCTTTCCTGCTTAATTTTTGTCCTTAGTACATATCACCATTTAACATATTATATATTTTTCTAACTTAGTTTACTGTTTGTCTTTCACTGGAATGCATACTCCATGGAGGCAGGGATTTTGTTTTTTTATTATTATTCCATGATAAATATTTGTAGAATGAAATAGCCTATTTTCTCTTTATCACACAGTATGAGAATAAACATGTCTATTTAAGGAAAATAAATATTGGTAATAGATCCTAGATATCCACATCCTCACAGAGAAACAAAGAGAAGAAAAATGACATTTATTGAGTACTTACTATGTGCTAGGTAATCTGCTGGTTAGTTACATATTATTTTATTTATTCTTCGTATCAATCATGATTCATGAATTCTCTCCACATAACAAATAAGAAAACTGAGGTCCATAGAGAGTAAATAATAGATCCAATAAGAACAAAAATCTGATCCTGGTACATCATGCTAGGGAAGCTTAAACCTCAAGCATGATATCAGCAAAACCCACTTTTGAAAGTAATATGCACTTATATAGTGGCCACTTACAATAATGGCTTCAGAAGAGGGACTAGTTTATTCAAATAAACCTTTCAGGAAGTCACAAAAAAAGAGGACACAAAAAACTTCAAGATTCTTTAGCAAATGCCAGAAAACCCAATTTCTTAGCCCTGATTCTCACAAATCAGGAAAACCTGAATTTCTCATGTCATAAGAATGTCACAGGAATGAGATCCAGAATCTCAAGCCTCATTTAGAGATTTTCCAGGCATTCTATTAGTATTTCCAGTATAGGAAATGAAACTGCTACTTTTCTGAAATTGTTCTTCTAACTTATAGTTATGGCTATGGTGTCCTGGAATCCATTAAGCTTCAGACCACATAGGTGTTATTCAACAGCAGGGGAAAAGCTAGCAAAGACTATCATAAAATCAAAAGAAAACAGAACTTCAAATATTAAAATTAAATAAACATATGTACATGTAAATGTACCTGAAGAATGAATGGCTTTGCTCCTTTTCTGCATCACTTCCATTAATGCACCCACAATTCCTGAAGTGGGTGCAGGTGTCGGTGGTGTAGACTCTTGGCCATCAGATACCTTGGAAAAGAAAGTTAGTAATATTTAGAAATAAATTTTTAGCAAAAAATTTGTGTCTCCAGAAAGTCTTACTTTTTTAGAATCACTTCCTATTTAAAAAAAGGAAAGGGGAAAAAAAGAGCACACGAGCCCAGGACAGGTTTAACTAAGAAGAAATAAATTGCTGCCTTAAAATTATTCATATACTCCTTAAGGTATAAAGCCATCAATCAACACATTTCCAAATTTAGAATAACAAACCTTTCCCTAAATAATACTTGCCCTTGCAGATGGATTACTTCTGTTCATTTTCATCCTAGTACACAATGCCTTAGCTGATGAAACTTTAAAACTATCATTAAGGAACATTATTTTAACAAAACTTTGGTAATATTCAGATTCCTGGAGGTGTTAGGTGAGAAGGACACTTAAAATACCTAAGAGCAACTGAAGAGACTTTTGCTCTCCTAGAAAAACTCAGCTTTACTAATAAGCTTTATAACTTTACATACTATATATATAATTATACATTATATATAATTTTAACTCAAAATGAACTTTCCTTCTCATAGCATACAACTTCTCTTCAAGGAGATTAGTTAGGTAGCTTTCCAAAATGTACCTACCTCACAAGGAAACCAACTATCCCTAACTAATGTACTTCTATCTAGTATAAACTACATTCAAGGGGGAAAAACAATCAACCTCAAGGGGTCTAAAATCTAATTTCTATGCAAAATACTCCCTGATTCCAACTCTCATTAAAAAAGAGAGAATACAGGAAATCTGTAGAGATTAAGGGGGAAAAAAATTTAGAAAGTATTGCTCCAAGCATACTTTAACTAAAATGAGCAGTCATTTATTTATACAAAATACTGATTTTGTTAGTTTTGTCTCTGGAATTATATTACTTATGTAAAGGCAGAATACTGGTATAATTAAAAATGAAATCACACAGCTGTTTCATTTCAATTCTAAGCCCTTTCCCCCCAAAAATTACTTTGTTAGGGCGAACTTCTTACTTTGGTCTTTACAACTCTTCTTCTAATACTACTTATCTTTCTGGACTTACAGATCATCTTCTTTTAAAAATATTCAAAGCAATTCCCCATAAGATACTGACTCATTCATTAGCATTTAGGTTTTTGGAGATCAGATGTTAACTATTACTGGTATAGAAATGACATAAATGAAAAAGACAACAGAAATAGTTTCAGAGGTTTGACCGTCAGCATGAGGCTCTCAAAGAAGCATAGCAGCAATAAGGAGAAACAGACTCCCTTTAAGCAAGCTGGTAAAACCAGGCAGGGAACACTGCAGGAACAAGGCAGAAGCATGAAACTGCCACAAGCATGTTTTCTGAAGACTGACTTGGACATGGCGCTATCTGAGGTACTATGAACATGGAATTCAAAATATATGTAAGTGAATACTTATATCCTTCCTGCCAGTTCTTTAAAGTAAATCTGTGATCTTATGTTAGTCATTTTCATCACTGAATAAATGATTTATATAGACTGTTTATAGAAAGAGAATTTCAACTACAGAAAGGTCTCCTAAAAATGAAATAAAATTATGGAATCAGATCACACATATAACATGCTAATAATTCACTGATTTATGTACTCTAGGATACTACTCTGCAGTTAATTTTTTTAAAAAGTGATTATTTAGGGTAAGGATGGCTTACACTTATAATGGGACACATTTTTCTCTCTAAAAGAAATGCAGAGATCAGTTTACAAGGTTTTTTGGGCAGGGAGAGAGTTGGGATGGGAAGAAGTGATGATGGGGAAAATAAACAGGGTATAATATTATAATTCAGCAACTTTTTAAATTAAAAGAGGACACAATTTAATTCACTAAAAATAACACATTATAGTATCAGCAAATGAGAAACAAAGTTGACTGTGAAGAGAGAGGAACCAGGAAAGAGAAACAAAAAGTAAGTTAAGAGTGGCAGATGTAGGAATGAGTGACAGAGAAGCAGCACAGATTCTAAGCTACAAGCTTGAAAATGACTCCATTAAAACTGTTATTCACCTCAGCTGTGGTTACTTTGACACTAATTCTTCCCACTAACAACTGTTCAAAATTCTTTAACTGTTCCTGAGAAACCTTTAGTATAAGCTAAAAGGGGAGAGAGAGCAGAGACAACTGCTCACAGGTTGATTATGTGGCAAGAAAAAGCTCTAGATACATATTAAAGATCAGTTTTTTAAATCTGTGCTATGCCAATGTTTAAATGTTTTCATTCAGTTAGCCGTGTTCCCTATCCATCATTTTCTTCCTAGCAAAAGCTTTAGAGATTTAGAAAGTTACCATAATTCCCTATGTCACAAAATAATTTTCAATTAAAATCCCCTTCTTTCATCTTTACTTACCTCATAGAAAAATCTACTGTCCGTTACCCATCTGAAGCCCCACAGAGCAAATGTTCCCGTTGGAATGGACAGACTACATGTACTATCAGAAGGAAGTATGTAAATGCAAGCAGATCAGGTTCTAGAAAAGGGGTCAGCAAACTATTGCCCATGGGCCAAATCTAGTATGTCTTATTTATGTAGAACTTTTTAAAGTGAAAAATGAGTTTTACATTTTTAAATGGCTGGAAGAAAATCAAAAGAATATTTGTGACGTGAGAATTACATGAAAATCAAATTTCAGTGTCCTTTAATAAAGCTTTACAGAACACAATCATGCCCATTCAATTATGCATCATCGATGCTGCTGCTTTTGTGGCTCAACAGGAGAACTGAGTCATTGGGACAGAGACCACATAGCCTGCAAGCCTAAAATATCTACTATGTGGTCCTTTAAAAAAAAAAAATTTGCCAACTTCTGCCTCATACAGTACAGAGATTCCAAAATTATCTACCACCACTATCCAAATTCTAATAGAACTCTTACCATTTTCTGCAGAGTCAGATTCTCTACTAATCTAAATTTCAGAACACAGGAACTTTAGACTACAGTTTAGTTTTCATAAAGGTAATGGTTTGAACTTACCAAGGTGATTATAAATGGTTATAAGTAGGGTTACTTCACCATAGTTTGAAGATTTTTAAATTTAAATCAAATTTTATTCAGAAGTGAAGTCTAGAACAACAACAAACATGTAATATTCCACTTACATGAAGTTCTAGAACAGGCAAAACTAATCTACAGTGACAGAAATCAGATTAGTGATTTTTCTGAGAGGGGGACTACCTGAAAGAGGCATGAGGGAACTTTCTGGGGTGATATTTTGACTACAGAAGTATGGGTTACACTGGTATAGGCATAAATGTATGTTTTATGGTATGTATAAATATCAGAAAAAGGGTTAAAAATAAGAATACCAAGAGAAAAAGCAAAAAGTGAAATAAAGACTTTCCAAGTTGTCTTATAAAATTACTTTAAAATTCCATTACGACCGATAGTCTAAACCAAAAAGAACAGATTACTTACAGATTTTAGCTGAATACCCTGTCGTATCTGGTCTAAAAGTGCATCCCTTCCAGAGCAGGATACTGGTCGACTGTTTTGTTCCACTTTTTTAAGCTGAGCACCCTCTCTAATTTGATCTAAAAGAGCTGCTTTGTTTCCTGCAGGCGTTGGAACTTGATGGTCACCATCAGAAGGGAGGCCAGGGGGAGGCGGAGGCCCAGGTGGAGGTGGAGGTGGAGGTGGTGGGGGTGGTACCGCCGACCCAGCCAAAGACAGAGGTGGTGGTGGCGGCGGAGGCCCTGCGGGTGCTGAGGAGGGAAGGGCTGGAGGTGGAGGAGGGTACATCCTATTTGGTGGCGGTGGAGGGACTCCAACACCTGGCCTGGACGGAGGTGGAGGCGGAGGTGCCGCTGTAGGCGCTCTTGATGGTGGTGGAGGAGGAGCGCCTCTCCCCCTGGCAGGAGGGGGAGGAGGGCCTGAGCTGTGTGGAGGGGGGGGAGGCGGCGGCGGCCCTCCCCTAGATGGTGGTGGAGGAGGTGGTGCTGAAATAAAAACAGAAAAAAGAAAGCATGCTTTTTTCCCCCACAAACATCATACTGGAAAAAAACTTACTTTGACATACATAAAAAAATGACACGAGAAATAAAAAAGGCCTCATCTTTGTATTTTATTTTACAAAGATATGTGATCACAGATGATATATTATCACTCTATTTGGGAATACTCAACTGAAGATCACCTTCTTGTTGTTTCTTGAAAAATATTAGCTAAAGTCGCAGAATTTAGTTTTTAGGAATCAGCATCACTGCTGGAGGTAAGGGAATAAACACTCTCTTATATAATAACAAAAATATCACAACAGAATTAAACACTTTTGTCAATTAGCATTATTCAACATTTTAATAAAAATTAATGGATACCTTCCCTCTTTAAAGGATTGAGTTTATTTAGTTACTTTATAAAATTAATTTACATTCAGAATTAAATAGCTGATATAGCATAAATTATCCCCGTTTATTTAAGTTAATCTGAACTAAACCAAAATTGAATACTTTTTCTTTTAAAATTTAAACCTTTGCCACCTTATATTTTTGTGTCTTATATTTTCTAAAAATACAGAATATGTAAAAACATATAGTATATATACTATAATATATATGTAATATTCCATATTTCTCTAAGATGGTCAGTAATTCTAGTGATGGCAGTAAGGGAGGCTTGCTCAGGTGAAATACTCAACTACTTATTCAGAAGACACAACTAACTATTAATTAACTGAAAATTTCTACATACTGAAAAACTGAACTAAAGTTATTAATAAAATATTAACATTATTCTGGTATTAATGATATTCATATTCTTTAAGTAAAAATGTAAAATATAACAAGGAAACAAATTCAAATTACACATTTATTACATTTCTGGAGGCATGATTTTACCAACAGTATAAACACATTTACATAATAATGAACTTCCATTACTTCTCCATTCCTTTAAAGACTGGAGAGAAAAATTGACTATTTTCAGGAGAGAAATCTTAGAATTCATAAAAACTATTTGTATTTACTGATATAAACTATATTATTGATGGACAGTTCTATACTCTTGTAAAATATGAATGCCAACTCTAACTACAAATAACAACAAGCACCTTTAGATGTTCAGTAATACAATGATACCAGAGAGGGGGGAAAGCCCTCATTTCAAAGGAAATAAAATGGTATCTTCCAATTTAATTTAGGACAATCATGGGGAAATAGGCTACCATATATAAATATTAGATAAAATATGCAGAAAGACCGATACTCACAGGGTATTGTCTCCTTGCATACAAACTTTTTAAAAGTGGAAATAACATATATCTGCAAACAGTAGAGTTACCCTACTTATATGTCAGCCATCACAGAGGGAAGTTCCTACGATTTACATTTAAGGCACACTGGAGGTTTGAGTTTTGCAGCTCAGGTCCACCCAACTTTCTCACTGGATCCAAAGTGAGGAAACTTATTAAACTTGCTAAAAGCAAAGTCCTTTTCTAACATATTTTGTAATAAAAGAGCAAAACCAGGAGGACATGACATAAATGTATTACATATATTCTGAACAGAGACAGTACATCGAATCCTTCCAGCAATTTTAATCAGTCTGAGGTTTATATCTCAAATAGTTATGATTTACTTGTTTGTTAATCAAGAGGAAAATACCCACCCCATCCTACTATAAAAAGTATTGGTAAATCATTTCTCATGGTCTCACTGAGGACTCTGAATCCGCAATTTTTTATATGTAAAATGATGTATTTCTTCAGTAGAGAATAAAAGTTCTTTTGAACTTGTAGTAAGTACCTTTATTGGAATAATTTGGATTCTAGCTATTATTCATTAGAATAGACATTAAATCATTGCCTAGGGAAAAGGGAAGCCTTAATTGATTGTGAGTAAAATATTAACTGCATCCAGTTTGGGTACAGCACAAGTTCAGCATTTCTACAATCTTGAAAAGTGACGGGAAATGTCTCTATATTTTTATGAGGAAAATCTCTATTATCAACTTTATATTTTTTTTAAAGTCTGTAATATTTCTACATAAAAATAAGTATGAAAAAACATGCCATAACCTAACGTAAAAATGTGAAAGAATTAAAAAAGGAGAGGAAAGGGCACAATGGGAGTTAGATGGTCCCATGCACAAATATGCCTGCTAAGCAGATGCCACACACACCAAGAGAAAATCTGATGGCCTAGAGACTTGCAAAACTCTGAGTCACCACAAATACCAGAATCAGAATGACATTAGTTCTGAGAGTTCTAAAAAAGAAAAAGTCGAAAGTATGAAACAAAAGTTACCACAAATAAAACTTCTTACTATCAAAGCTTAGTTGAAAAGGAAGAAAGACTGGCACTTACAGAAAAAATTCTTGTCTTGAAGTTATACTACAAAAAAAGCTCATATACTTAAAAATTATTATTGCAGATCAACATTAAGAATAATAGATAGCTCTCTAAATATTTGACATTTACAGGTATTAAAAGCAAAAATTATAAAGCAATAGAAATATAACTAATACTTAAAAGAAATATAGTGGGCGCCTGGGTGGCTCAGTGGGTTAAAGCCTCTGCCTTCGGCTCAGGTCATGATCTCAGGGTCCTGGGATCAAGGCCCATATCAGGCTCCCTGCTCAGCGGGGAGCCTGCTTCCTCCTCTCTCTCTCTCTCTCTCTCTGCCTGCCTCTCTACCTACTTGTGATCTCTCTCTCTCTCTCTCTGTCAAATAAATTAAAAAAAAAAAAAAGAAAAGAAATATAGTATTACAGAATTCATGTAACATTAAAGAACTGCTCTCATGTACTCATCAAGGTAAAGCAAACAGAAAAATGCTATTCAAGACAAATTTAAATTTATGGGAACACTGACAACTCCCAGAGCAGGCATTTATAGAGCTAACTGTGTGTGTATGTATATTAAGTACCCCTCCCTGATGTAAAATTTAATGTAAAAATCAAAGTATATTTTATATAGGTTACTGAAATAATGCCAAGTGTGAAAGCAATCATTAGGAATAAGTATAATAACCAACAATAAAAACAGTGGTGCTGTGGATAAGAGGTTTTTAAAATATCCACAGAATTTCATTATTATCTAAAGTATAGATGAAATATGAGCTCAGACTCATACAGAAATAAATTAGTTTGAGTAGAGGGCAAATAATCTCACTGATGTTAGATTTGGAAGCAGGATAAATGAGCTCTAGTTTCTCTGAAAATAAACATATCAAAGCATGCATAATTTAGAACACTGCATCAAATAACATCCCACATACATACCACTCCATTGTGGTGGACCTACACAGATTGAGTTAATGGCCTTCAAACAACTGCACAGACACACAAAGAATATGCCGGAAATCACAGTCTACTACTTTTAAAAACCTGATTACATAATTTTAAAAAACAAATTTCAAGAGATTTGATTCAGTAGATTTTATATATTTTATATATATTTATATATATATATATTTACAAAATATTTTTTAAAACAACTTCATAAACTCCTCTAATTTTTTTATACTTCTGAACACATTATATGTTCTCCCTGGAAAACATTTCCTTAATAAATCATTAGTCTTTTTATTCTTCCTTTGAACAAATTTACCTTCTATAAAATCATTCTTTGGTGTCTAAAAGATTACACATTGGGAGTTAGGTTCTTGAGTATGACAAGAATTTAAACCTGTTCCCAAAACATGTTTTTTTAATGCCTGTATATTGTTTTGTTTTAGATAATTCAATTGAGGAAAGACTTTGCCTAATTTGGTGCTTTAAAAGCAGCTAGAATAAAAAGCAATCACAAAACTAATGATGTATTTTATGGTGACAACATACACACACACACACACACACACACACACACACACACAAAAGCAATCACAATAAAGTTTATAAAAAAACCCAATCAAGTTAATATAGTCAGCTCTTAGTCACAGGAATTCAGTTGTGAGGGCAGATGCATGGATGGCCTAGTAAATGTCGAGAGTGATTCATAGGGCACCTGGGTGGCTCAGTGGGTTAAAGCCTCTGCCTTCGGCTCAGGTCATGATCTCAGGGTCCTGGGATCGAGGCCCGCATCGGGCTCTCTGCTCGGCAGAGAGCCTGCTTCCTCCTCTCTCTCTCTCTGCCTGCCTCTCTGCCTACTTGTGATCTCTCTCTCTCTCTCTCTGTCAAATAAATAAACTCTTAAAAAAAAAGTGATTCATAAACTTATAAATTTGGAGAGCTCAGAGAGATGGCAGACGACATCTGATAGAGTAAAGCCAAAGTGTGTGATAATAGTGGACAAAAAGAGAGTCAAGGAACACATTACTAGTGTGTGAATTATTCTGACAGCATTTAAAAACAACAACGGTGCTATGCCCAAGATGTTTTTATTAAAAATCCACAGAGTGTGGAAATGTAATTTTTTCAAAAAATAAATTAGCATCATACTAGTTTCATTAAAACTAACATTGTGTTTCTACCATAGCAATTATTGACTGTATACTTGTTTAAGTATCTGTTTCCACACCAGACTGTAAGATTTCCAAGGATAGAAACTATTTACATCTAAATATCCTGAGTGGAAATAAGTGCTGACATAATAATGTTTACTGAATATATGAATGAATGAAAGACTGAATGAACATCAGTAGTGAAAAATATGCAGTAATTCAAATATCAAATTTAAAATGACAGTTAAATTCCTCAGAAAAATGCTTTAACCGGAGCTTTTGCTCCAGTACACAAAAACTAGGAAGAAGAAAAAGCAAGCTCAAATGAATAAAGTGGCAAAGAAGACTTTTTAATAAGAAAAACCTTATCAAATTTTTTAGTTATATCAAAATAATGCAAAGCAGCCAGGCCAAGCTACTTAATCCATAAATTCAAATATTCTGTTTAAGGAAGGTTCATATGAATATGTGTATCTGTCTTCCATGAAACTGACCTCAAAAGATGCACAAGGGAAAAAAAAGATTAGAATGCCTGAATAGAAAAAAAAAGTTACCTTGCCTTCGTAGTTCATTTTTAACAGCTTCTACGCCTCCTGTTTTTTCAATGAAGTCATATATA
>LNAC01000151.1:2369375-2419269 GCA_002007465.1 Ailurus styani
AAATCTCCAGAACTGTAGAAATAAATTTCTGTTGTTTAAAAGTCACTCAGTCTACAGTATTCTGTTATAGCAGCCCAAATGGGATAAGACAGTGCCTCTAAGCAATTTCCAAATACCATTTATAGGGGAAAAGTGAGAAATTATTATGTCCAACGATTAAAGAAACAACTTAATCTAGTTTTTCTTTACTGAAGAATAGAAAGGTAAATAAACTGTAAGATTCACAGAAAGTCTACTGAGCAATAGCCTTAAACACACACACACACACACACACACACACACACACACAACTCCGGCAAAATCTATAGAGAAAAAAGTATGCAAATGACAAATGTATAAGGGTCCTCCCAAAAAGAAATCAAAATTTTCTAACAAGGTAAAAATCAAGAGCAGCAGTGAGTAAATCAAAAAATAAGAAGAACAAAAAAACTCTCTTACTGGAAATTGCTTGGTGTTCCAATATCTGCCTTGGTTAATCTCTTCTTTTTAGCTTTTCCTTTTTTCTTTTCTTTGGTATGGGAGATGTTGTTGACTTGTGGACCATAAAATCTATTGGTTGTGATTTCAGGATTTTTTATATCGACTGTTGCCATGGGTAGATTAGGACCTGTAAAACAATATGAAAGGGATATTATTTAAGATAACAATTATTTCATTCATAATTTATAATTTAAATATGTTTCTCTGAAGTAGGACCACTTCACTAATAAAATTTAAATTTTAAAGTTGCATGTTAATTTTTATAAATAATGGATAAAGTACTGCCAAAATTTCAAAAGCCTATAATAAATACTTAAACACATTAGCACAGATGTTACTTCAAAGAGAACTTGTATTTTTATAACATCAAATCTCATAAAAAATAAAAATTTTCAGTAACAATTTAAATTTAATTAGTCCAATCCTTTAAATTTTGATTATAATTGCCTCACGCACATCCCATTACTTGTTGGTAAAGTGGTATATAACAAGGATAATAAAAATTAAAAAGAGCATATACTTTTTTATAAAAATCTGACAAAGAAATCTAGTCTTACTTCTTTGTTTCAACTTTATTGTCCACGAGGGGAAAAAGTATTTATATAATTACTACTACTATTATTTCCAAAACTACCCATATGTAAGTCCAATAATATTTTCCCTATCAGTATACACACACTTTGACTATTGGAAGTACAGGGCTCAAAAATGAGATGCAAAAATTCTCATCTCGTCTCATCTTCCACAAGAATCAACAGTGAAAATATCTCTGGCATCTTCAGATATTATTAATAGCACCTTTAGGAGTGACCGTAAATATAATATACAAAACCTGTTTTATACTTCACAAAAATATTCTTGGCTTTAAAAGCATGAGAGTCTAAATGAAATGTATTCAATTAAAAAATTCCTTATAGGGGGGATGCCTGGGCGGCTCAGTCGGTTAAGCGGCTGCCTTCGGCTCAGGTCATGATCCCAGGGTCCTGGGATCAAGTCTCATATCGGGCTCTTTGCTCAGCAGGGAGCCTGCTTTTCTCTCTGCCTCTGCCTGCCACTCTGTCAGCTTGTGCTCTCTCCCTCACTCTCTGACAAATAAATAAATAAAATCTTTAAAAAAAATTCCTTATAAATTTAACTAAATGGCATCACATGTTCCTTAGAGAGTCCATTTTAATATAGGATTCTCTGACAAAACCTCTTACTAAATTCCTATGAGATGAGTACATTAATGACAACTTTCAAATGTTGTATAAACCACTACTGTGCAGAGAAACAGTTAACCTAGCAGGCCCAAGACCCCCATCCTTAGAAAGCGCTGCTTGTAAGTTTAGCTCTGAGCTGGCATCTGGAAACTGGGATTCCAAGAGGGTTTTATCATTCCCTGATAAGATGGGCTTATCGTGCCTCAACTATTTGTGCTAACAATGTGCTTAATGCTAAACACTTGCTTTCCTTCAGGGAGTTCTAGTACCTTGGTATGTGCTAGACAGAGGAGGCCTATGTGAGTAGCCCCCAAGAAACTCTCAGCATTGAGTCCCTAGTGAGTTAGTTTCTCCTTTAGACAACATTTACTATGTGTTGTAACAACTTATTATTGGAGCAATTATGTGCATTCCCTGTGACTCCAATGGCAGAAGACTATGGCAAAATTGTATGTGATTTTGCTCAGACCTAACCCCATGTGTCTTTCCCTTGTTGATTTTGTTTTGTATCCTTTCACTGTCGTAAATCTTTGCCACGAGTCCCCCACTATATCCCTGGTCCTATTGAGTCCTTCTAGCAAATCAACTGTGGGGTGGTCTTGAGGACCCCTATACAATCATAGAATGGAAAACAGAAATCCCAAGAAATTACAGGCTAACATAAATGTCAACTTGACTATATTTCTTCAACTACACTAAAACTTCAAATGTAGCCTATTCATTAAAGTTACCTGAAAGAACAATGTTTATCTAAATAGGTAAATTATATATAACCCATGTTCTCTCTTTCAATTCTACTATTCAAGATGAAATAGAGCTAAAATAAATTTACGAAAGCCATCTAACACCTTATCGGATAAGTAAACAATTTGGAAAGATTTGTATTTTTAGTATCACCAAAATTCAGCTATTTTCCCTCCATAATCAAAGTCTACTTACAGGTAAGTTTCTAAAAGTTCTATTTGTATTTTCCTATAAAATTCTAAGGGAAGTTGCTCATATTGGCAAGAAATAAAGAAATTGTTTTTTGAAAAAAATGGAAGCTGGTGAATAATATGGATAAGACCATTAAAATAAGCTGATTCAGTGTCAAGGAACAATAAAAATAACCGAATCAAAAACTGAAGGTTAGTTATGCAGTACAGAAGGCTTATGAAATAGTAGATAAAGACTAGGATTTTCAAATTTGTTCAGGTATCAGATTTCAGTGTTTACTGTAGTTTCACAAAGTAAGGGACTTATTGAGAACACCTGGAATTCAAGTGTTAGAGGGTCAAATTGGTGTCATACTCAAAGGCTTATCTACTGATCTGTTTCTACTTCTCATCCTTCCTTTTCTGCTTTCCCTCTTATTATTTAGCTTTACAAATCAGTATCAGCAAAATCATCCATGGTAAGATGCTGCAAATCACTACTTACTCTCTTTTCTTTATACTTAATACAATTTAAGGATTAACTTAAGACAGATTTAGGAGTATCAGAATGAGGCACTCTCCTTACACATTACCATGTCTCCTGAAATAGGTATTCAAAGAGCAACTATAAAGGAGCAAACAGATTCACCATTAAAAAAAAATCAAAACTATTGGTTTTTAGAAAAAAAAAAAAGAAAATATTATGCTGGTTTAGGTTATATAAAAGTTATTATTATACCACTGATGTTTTAAATGGTAATAGAGTTGGGTAAAGTGAAGGTTAATAGTTTAAATTATCCAAGCTAATAAATTCTTCTCTGGGAAATTTAATAAAGTTAAGATTCTTGTAAGCTCGATTCATAACTCACTAAAGAAAATAATTACCAGCCATCTCTGAAGAAAGTTTAAGGATAAAGAAGACAGGAACAAAATACAAGTGGTATGTGGAATGAATAACAAAGTTTAACTCACACTGTAGTCAGTCTGGGTTTCCCCTCCTCCCTCTACCCCAAAAGGAGGTGTGGACACACTGTTACTGCTAAGCAGTTTATGAAGCCTTTGAATTAGCTATTTAGTGTCATTATACATGAATTTCATTAGTACTGGTTAAAACATTAATTAAGTCTATACAGGAAAATTCAAATTATAGAGATATGCAAAAAATTAGTTATTAACTGGGAAATTAAAGTGTTTTTCTACACTTTTCATCTTATAGATGAAAAGTAAGGATGAGAAGTGTCAGGTGACCTGTCTAAAGTCACACAATTAGGGACAAAAGCAAAGATGAACGCTGCTCTCTTGGTTCCTAATCCACTACCCTTTCTATTAACTACTACTGTAGTTTTCACACTAAAGTCAAACCATAAGGTGACTGATAATGCTAACTTTACCCATGTTATCATATATTATTTCCTTACCAATTCGTTCTCCCAATTTATATAGCTCAACAGTTCATCATTCAATAAATATTTACTAATAACTTTCAAAATTTAGGAAAAAAAATTCCCTACATAATCATGAGATTAGGTACTTGGTTATCTCTGTTGATAATAATCATTTACTTTAGAGTTTGAAGGTGTTTGGAAATAAGTTTAAAAAGTTTGGAAATAAGTTTAAAAAGGTGTTCTAAAGCTCAATTAAATATCTGTTTCCAAAAGTGACAACCTGTGTAAGTCACAGTCATTTTTAAATGAAGTTTATGGAAGATCTGGTAATGGAGATAACTCTTAAATCACTTCTAGTAAAAATTAATTATTCCATTTATAAAATTATACTCATCCTAAGAACATACACTATGGGGGCTGTTTCCCTTCTTTTTAAAAAAAACAAGAACAAAAACAAAAAAAACAGAAAACCCCCCAAAAAACTCAAAAACTAGTCAAATGACAAATTACCATCTTCTGATTAAAGACAACTGTCACAGAAAAGTCTTTTTAATATTCTCGCTGAACAGCATTTCTATTTAATTTTAAAAACTAAAAGAACAAACTAAAGTCTTCCCCTTAATTACATAAAAAGCAGAGAACTCTCACCAAGGTAAAATAGTTGAGAAACAGGTGGCCCAGAGGCCTCTGATGTCAAGCAGTCATGAAGCTGAGAACAAATCATTGGAAAGCGTCTAAGCTAAAAGGTGAGACTGACCGATAAAGAAAAAAGAAAGATGTATGGATTAGGAGTTAGTGAGGAAGACACTGAAACGCATTTCAGGAATATATGTTACTTCTACATAAAGTGTCTTTTTAATAATTACAATTTGAAAATGTCTACTAAACTGATAATCCAAATGAGGATTTAAGACAAAACACCTGCATGGACACAGCAAAGTGGTTAAGGTGTCCACTGCGCTTGGTAGTAGTGTACCAAATGCAGAAAAGTAATATGCGGCCTTCAAAATAGTGGTCTCCACATAGCGAGGAGAGCAAGACAAATGACTGCACTGCAGGAAAAAAAATATTAAAACTTCTTTTAATAGTTATTTCATCCTTTATTGTATATACAATATGTTAATACCATATTATATGTATATTTTATAAGGAAATATACAAATACTGGCAATATATGCCATATAATTTTGCTTTTTAATGATATTTAAAACTCTCATTTAATGAAAAGAAGTTTGGGATCACTGCACCAAAGGGTTAAAACTACAGAACTAAAGATTTAAACCCAAGAGCTATCACAGAGAAAGAAACTCTAATTATGAGTACCTCTCTTACTAGGAGTAATAAAAGTGCAAGACAACACTGACACGTAAAGAATATCCAAATTCATGGGGCGTCTGGGTGGCTCAGTGAGTTAAGTGTCAGACTCTTGGTTTGGGCTCAGGTCATGATCTCAGCACAGAATCTGCTTGTCCCTCTCCCTCCCCCTCTGCTCCTCCTTCCATTCAGAGCTCTCTCTTAATAAACAAATAAATAAATCTTAAAAAAAAAGAATATTCAAATTCTGTGTATTCATGGATTAGGTGCCTCTTCAGAAATATATTTTATATGTGCTGAAAAGATTAAAATTTTGAAAACTCCATAAAGTATTTATACTGTTAACTTTAATTATAACATCTACACTTTAAAATCTCAGGTTACTTTTTCCAAAGATGCCACTTCTAGGAAGCCTTCCCCACTGGCACTCAATACATGCTTATAGAATGCAGAATAATAAATTCAAAAGGATTAAAACACTGAGCATGCAACAAGGGAAAAAAATTCTAAGACTGCTATGAGTTCACAGATGAATGACTTCTGACTCAGCTGCTTCTGCTTCCTTTGCCTCTGCCACTTATCAGTGGCATAATTTAAGTCATGTTATTTACCCTGTCTAGTCTCAGTTTCTCCTTCAAAATTTTATGGACATAGCATAGTGATTAAGGGGCCAGGCTGTGGAATTAGACTGCCTGGGATTGAATCCTGCTCTGCCACTTACTAGTTTTGTGACCCTGAGCAAGTTACCCACCTGTGCCCCTGTTTGCTCTTCTATAAAAAGAGGATAATAGCAGCCACTTCATTAAGACTGCTGGACAGTGCCTGGCTGGTAGTAAATGATCATTAAATAGTAGCTGCTGTAATTATTGCTGTTATTGTCTTCATCGTGATAGCTAGTATTTAGTAAGTACTATGCTAAGTACTTTGATTATTTCATTTAATCTCCACAGCAGTCCTATAAAATAAGTACTAAAATTTCCACTTAAAAGACAAAGTCAAAGTATACAATACTTGGCACAAGGTAAGCCTCACTGAAGGTAGTCATTTTTTAAGAAAAATTATAATAAGGTAAATAATCCAAAATTTAATGCAGCAATATTTGGTTCATGTTTTTATATCAGGAAAATAAATCTAAGGACAAAATCAGAAAGCAATATATCTGTTTACGAGAAACAAACTCTAACAATCCCCGATAGCTGTCATATATTGTTTCCCAAAATAAGCTATCTAAATTCTGATGAGAGAATGTGAGATGCTTTAAAAAAAATAAAATAAAAAAGCCATATCCTCCATTATAATGAAGGTTCCTGGAGCAATGGTTCCTTACCTCCACAGGGTCAGGGACCCAATTTAAATGTGATGCAATCTCTGCATCCTCTCTTCCCAGAGAAAATATAACACTTAAGAATTTAGCACACTATATTTCAAGGAGGGTTTATGGAGTCCAGGATGCGAATCTCTGTCCTAAAGATCTGGGATTTGTCCTTTTTATTTTGGAATTCCTTTTTATTTTGGAATGTACAACTTTCTGGTACACATTTTTTTCTTTTAAAGAATTCTCAATACTTCAAATGCTCATCATCAAATTAAAGGAGGGTGATATAAAGCTACTAATAGTTCTAAGCAACCATTAAAGTCCGTGCTCATTCTCACAGGGGCTAGTTTCATATTACCAGTATGAAACAATATTTCGAAATAAGAAAAAAACATAAATCTTAAAGAAAAAATGAACAAGTGTGCTACACAAAATTTACCACCTTTAAGGAAGATATTAAGTCAAGATTATACAGTTTATAAACTTAATCATTTGTCAATATACAATGAAGATATAATAGTGATCTTCACCCTATGTAGTCCTCCTCCATCCTATAAAAAAAGCCAAAGAATAGTACATTTCTAAGAGTCACCTTTGTTATTTTAAAATGACACAATAAACTATAGTATTTGATCACAGATAGTAAATATTAAGTATTAATGTATGACACATGTTTCTAAAAGGATAAAACAACAATCTAAAATCTTCTAGATCAGTAATTTGTATCAAAGAGCTTACCATTTGGGGGGTCTCGTCTTTTCTCTGTTAGAAAATAAATTAAAATAATATTATTAGACATATGCGATACAAAAATCAACATAAAGAATTAATTCACCCAAACTCTGTCTTACTCCTAAATCAATGTATAAGTAGCTAAGAAAGGTTTCTCTGAGGAACTGACATCTGAATAAAATAAGAGACGGAACAACAAATTTAAAGGCCCTAAGGAGGGAACAGCATGAAGGAACATCATGAAGCTTGGACTAGAGTGAGCCAACAGAAGAGTAAAAGGAGGTAAGTCAGAAGGAGACCGAGGGACTGGATCATATAGGGTCCCACAGGCCATGGTGAGGAATACAGATTGATAATCTAATCTGTTTTTAGAAGTTAACTTTGGCTTCTATGTGGAAAAGAGATCGTACGGGGCACTAAGTGGCAGCGGGGAGACTTAGTGAGGGAGTTATGGTAATCCAGATGACAGATGATGGGAGCTTAGATTAGGGGGGCAGCAGAGGTGATGAGCAATAGATCCAGGATATGTTTTTAAAGGCAGAGAAAACAGACTCCGATAGGATTTATGAGAGACCATGGTGAGCCAGAGTGGAGCCTTTTACCGAGTTGGGGAAGACATGGGGAAGAGCAGGAATAGGTGTCTAACTGGGGTTAGGGAAGACAGATCTAATATTCTGCTCCGACATTTGAAGGTTATCCTGATGCCCAACTGAAATAAACAAGTTTGAAGGTTGGGGGAAAGGTCAACAATGAGGATAAAACTTTGGGAGGCATCAGCGTATGGATAGTTTTCAAAGCTATGGGACACAAAAGCACAAGGGTAATGAGAATACTCAGAAACATCTAATCACTAAAGCAGACCAAAAATAATAAAAAGCTATAGCAAATTAGAAGGAGTAAAACCAGGAGAACTATAAATCCTTTGCACTCAGACTCTTACATACCAAGTTTGGTATCATTTTGGCTTTAAGAAATTCAAAAGTGGTTGAAGAATTTTAAACAAATTTAATTTCCACAGATGTTCTAATACAAAATTGCCCAAAATTATAAAAGAAATACCCATAAATAATGATATAATATTAGTTTATAAATAGCTATAAACTAAAATTAACAAGATTTAACTGGGGGACAGGATTTAAAAATCCCAGCAATGGGAAATACAAATTTATTACTCCACCTGGTGGCCTGATAAAATAACTTTCTGAAACATTGGACGGAAGCAAGTTCTATCTATGTCAATGAATGTCAATCTCCCATTTCCCAGGTGATGTTATCTCTGACCCAGAGAGAAAATACTTAAACTGATAACACGGATATGGAAATACACTGAGATAAATATAAAATATAAAAGTAAGAACTAAAAAGTAATTTACAAATAAGACGCTAACCTTGCTTGAGAGTCATTCATATGAAAAAAAAAGGGGTTTGGTTGAACAAAGAATGGGAGCTGCTGGTGTGAGGTATTTGCTAGAAACACTTGCAGAACACTGTTTAATCAAATCAAGAGGTATTTTAGTATCAACTAGTAAAACTACTTGTTGAGTACTGTGTTCAAATATGACTACTATATTTTGAAGCTGGATCATTTCTTCAAATCTGGACCATCTGAAGAAAGACATAAAAATATGGATTCAGAGTACAGTATTTGGGATGATGCATCTTATAATTTTGGCATTTTGGGATGATGCATGTGAGGAATAAGAAACTGACACTGGTTAAACTAAAGAAGTAAAGGCATGAGAACATGATAGATGGCTTCCAATATTAAATGGCTACTGGGAGGAAAAGAAAATAGGTTAATTCTTTGTTGCTCCAAAAGTCAGACTCCATGCATCTAAGTTAAAAAGGGGCAAGGCTGGAGTTTGATTTAGCAGGAAGCACTACCCAGTGATCTATCAGCTGCCTCCCTAATGTGATCTTTCTGCTTCTGAAACACCATGCTTAAACATGTAGGAACTACACAGGCCACCTGGATGGCTCCATCAGTTAAGCGTCTGCCTTCAGCTCAGGTTATGATCCCAGGTTCCTGGGATAGAGCCCGGATTGGGCTCCCTGCTCAGTGGAGAGCCTGCTTCCCCCTCTCCCTCTGCCTGCTGTGCTGCCTACTTGTACTCTCTCTCTGTCAAGTAAATAAATAAAATCTTAAAAAAAAAAAAAAAAGTTTAGGAACTACATAAAACAAAATTCCTATACCAGCTGAAAGATACCTTTAAGTGATTTTCCTATTTCAAAGTCAGTAAGTCTATATTTTAAGAAATACTTTTTACTTGTTTTGATTTGGAAATGTCACATCTTTTGACTATAAGGAGCCCCAGAGAGCCCCTGGCCTAGCACCTGACTATGTCACTGAAGTAGGGCATGGAACCATAAATTATTCTATACCTTTAAATCCTTTGCTGCATGGAATCAAGTAGTAAATGTCCTTGGTCCCAAAAAGAATTAACAAAAAATAGATCCCTAATAATTCTATTTACTCATTATAGTTGAGGTATAATAAGAAGGCAATTGTGAGGCAACAACTTAGCTCATTTTATTTTCATTTTTATCTCACCTCCCTCTTGGAAATCATTAAAATAACAATAAAGATGTACAAAGTGGAATACATGATTTTACATTCCTGTTTTCTGGATCCAATGTCTTATTTCTTCAAGGCTTATTAGTCCCTCTTAGTGGTAAAGCACAACCTGGACTACAGTGATCTTCAAAATTGTGGTAACATGTACCGCCAGATGTACAGGAAAACTTTCCAAGGAGTATGCAGCACGGCTAGTTTGAAGGGGATCTATTTGGTGATCACAACTCCCATATATTCTTTCTCCTAAAACTGATCTTCTTCAGATGATGGTTTTAGAGAGGTTCACCTTCCCTAACCACCCTTCACCCATTGACGACAGAAAGGCCTAGTACACTATTGTCAAGTATTTCTGTATCAATAAATTTAAAATTCTACACTAGACTGCATCATTCTCTATTTTATATGTATTATAGCCTCATGCATTAAACTAAATTCCTTATGATTTATAATAGACAACATTAGGCACAAAATAGAGACAAAACAGTATTTACAGATTTTGTTTGCAACTTTGCTTATTTGCTTCTAGGCTTGCCTAAAAAGTCTTTGTTCACAAAGTATTAAATATGCTAAGAATGTAAGTTAAGAACAATGCCATAAAAATGCAAGTTTAAGAGTCAGTATATATGGAATGTTATCAACAAAAAAGGTTATCAGAATGAGTTCTTCAGTAAATCTGAAAAAAATTAGTTCTTAATGAAAGTATTTCTCTTAAGTAAGGGTTAGTGAATTTTTTTTTTTTGGTAAGGGGACAGAGAATAAATATTTTAGGCGTTGTGTGGCATACAGTTTTTGATATAACTACCCTATTGTTGTTGTGGCAACAGACAAAATGTAAACCAATGAGTGTAGGTGTGTCTCACTAAAACTTTATTTATAAAAACAGGTATGGGACCGTTCCGTCCCATGAGCCCTAGTTTGCCAGCTCCTGTTTAATTAAAAAAAAAAAAAAAAAAAAGTTTACCAGATTTCCTTTGTCGCCGGCCCAACAAGTCTGTAACTGCTTTTCGGAATTTTTTTGCTTCTTCTTCATTGGCAAAATTAAGAGCAACTTGACAAGTCTGAAAAGTTTTTATTAAAAAAGGTAAACAACAAAAAACACAAATCCAGCTTTATTTACTGAAAAAACTGATAAACAACAAAGTACATTTTTAAAGAAGGAAAGCTGAGTTTACTAGCAAACAAGAGCTTAGTTTAGCTTAAGTGTTAATTTTATCTGAATAACTAAAGAATACTAAAAGCATGGAGAAGGCAAAGTAAAAGACTACTACTAGAAAAGTGGCCTTTCACAGTGGACATTCAAATATTAAATGGAATATTCCATCTTCAACAACAACAACAAAAGTAGCAAATTGAATCTGACCTTTCAATAGAATACAAAATAATTTGGATTTTAGAAAATGCAAACACTGGAAAAGTTGGTCAAGTGCAGGTCAGCTCTATCTTTACTAGGTTATGTTTTTATTTTACAGCTTAACTGTAGGTATTATTTATATTATAACCTTAATTCAGATAAATTATTAAAAACATGAAAACACATTGATATTATCGATTATGGCATTTTATGCACTTTCATATATGTACATATTTATATTAAGAAAAATGTGAAAAATAACACCTAGAGAAGAAAATACTTTTTGAAAAGATATATCATCTAATCTAACCTTTTTTTCTCATTATACAAAATTTAGGAAATAAAAATATGAAAATAAACAAAATTAAAATCACCTATAACCTAGTCACTCAGACAATCCCTGTGAGCATATGGTATGGAAATCCTTCTAACATCTTCCTCAAGTATATGCAATAAATTTTTTAAATCCATTCTCCCCCTACATGCATTTATTATATTTTAGCACTCCTCTAGGCCATGAACTATTCTTTCACAAAATAATTTGAATGGCAATATATCATTCATTATTCAAAAGATACCACGGATTAGTGGGCAATTAAGACTTCATTTTTATACATAAGAAAACTAAATCCCAGAAAGATTAAGTAAGCTAACTGTCCAAAGACAAAGATGATGAAAAAACAAATTTCTTGTCTACATAACAAATTACATTTACAGCACTCTTTGGAAACTTTGGCCCTTTAAAATCTAAGGCATTTCTTCCTATTCAGCTATACTATCTATGAAGAAGCTTTTTTTTTTTTTAAGATTTTGTTTACTTTTTTTGACAGAAAGAGAAAAAGAGAAAGAGGGAAAACAAGCAGGGGGAGTGGAAAAGAGAGAAAAGATTTCCCGCTGAGCAGGAAGCCAGATGTGGGGATTGATCCTAGGACCCTGGGATCATGACCCGAGTGGAAGGCAGATGCTTAACCGACTGAGCCACCTAGGTGCCCCTATGAAGATGCTTTTAAAAGTAAAATAATTCTTTTTACTTTATACAATGTTTACATGGAAAGCTCATAAATGCTTTCCACAGACAAATATTAAAACAATTACAGGTGCCTGTGTGGCTCAGTTCGTTAAACGTCTGCCTTCGGCTCAGGTTATGATCCTGGGATCGAGCTCCACATTGGGATCCCTGCACAGCGGGAAGCCTGTTCTCCCTCCCACTCCCCCTGCTTGTGTTCCCTCTCTCGCTGTCTCTCTCTCTCTCTGTCAAATAACTAAATAAAATCTTAAAAATAAAAACAAACAAAAAAACAATTACATTAAACAGGGCAATAAAAAAAAATATGACTTACATCACCAGCAAAGGTATGAAAATATCCTCTAGGACTATTATATACAAAGTTATTGTATAGCTCTTGTTCCCACAATAGTTTCCCATCCTAGAAAAAAGTTAAAATAAGAGTTACCAAAAAGATAATCCCCAGGAATAAAACAAAATAGATGACTCATATTCAGGGAATTGTTTATATTAACAATAGCTTTTACATGCACAGAAAACCAAGTGTATAAAACATAAATAACATAATTTAATCACTAATTTCTTAACAAAAAAGTAAACTCTGGATTTTTCTTTCAAAAAACTACATATCAAATGAGTTTAATTCAGTATGGTAAGACACTACCTCATTAGCGTTATATTCCCAAATATAGTTACTCAGTCAAATACAAACCTAGAACAATGACTAGATCATCAATGTTAGACAGAAGGACTAGGATACTGTTGTACATGCACTGGTTATCAACGCATAGTTCCACCAGTAATAGACTGTGTGCTATCAAATATTACAGGAACATTTCATGCTCTTTTCCTCAATTTTATAGATGCTGGAAGGGTCAAATATACCCTCTCTGTACTATTCATTAACAATTTTTGAACTCCTAACTTTTACACAGTGGCCCTCTAGTTAAATACTGGTAAAAGTAGTTAGCGTCAATCATGTGTAGAAAGAGATCGATAATTAAAGGTACCAAGGTTAAAGTATGGTTAAGAGAACCATGGATGACTGGATCATCACATCTATGGCTGCAGTAGAAGAAATATAATTAACCTAATACCAAAGGTGGCTAACTGAAAATATTCAGCAATGGTTATCTACAATTAGAAATAAGTGGTTAGAGAAATTTAAGTATTGTCCTATTCCAAAAGCAAAGTTCCACCTAGACAATGACTCAAAAATATTTAGAAAACACTGTACACACATACAATGCAATTCCTTTCTTTTCAGTGAAGGTTTATGTGCACTTGATTTCTAAACAGTATTTCTCACTGGTGATGAGAAATATGTCAAAAAAACTAAACAGTTTCTTTCAAACTCTGCATGTGTTCTCTATCCCCCAGAATCACTGCCACAGTAAGCCACTGCTCACAGTATGCCACATCTTGCAGTATGGAGTAGTAGATGTTAAGAAGCAAAGTTACAAAGTACAGTAACTTAAATCTTATTTAATCTCAGGAAAACTCTTTGCAATAGACCCAGACAGTTCTCCCATTTTATAAATAAATAAGCCAAGGCTCAGAGAAGTAAAACAGTTTAGCTACAATCTATCCATCCTTATCACCCAGTATCACCCAGGAGAGTTCAAAGTCAGGTTTTTTTTGGGTAAATTCCACTATACTTACTGCCACATACAAATATTACAAAAGTCTACCTATAGAAAAGGGTTGTTTATTGATTGATTGATTGATTGATTTGAGAAAGAGCCAGGCAGAGGGGGAAGCAGGCTCCCAACTAAGCAAGGAACTGGATGCGGGCCTCAATCCCAGGAAACTGGGATCATGACCTGAGCTGAAGGCAGACGCTTAACTGACCGAGCCACCCAAGGGTCCCCTATAAAAACAGGTTTAAAAGATAAGTGGAGACTTCATCTCTGCATAAAGGTAATTACTTCTATGGTAACTGTAAGAGGGTGAATACTTGAGAGCAGGCATCCAATCTAGGACAATGTGGATTTGTGTTTGAATGTGTGAGGCACAAAGTTGTGAAAATCTGAACATACTTATGTTGTCTCAACACAGGTATAAGGAAAAATGGGTAGCAAATACATTATTATAGATACTGTATCATGCTTTAAACCTAGGCTGAAGTAATTAACAGTATATACTAAACTAAAATATACTTTTATAGTTCCCTAAAAGGACTATATATGCTACTCTGTAAGGGACAAAATGGAATAAAAGAGTACCATTAGAAAAAGAGAGAATATAGGGAAAGCCCAAGATGTAAAAGTATTAAAAACAAAAACGGAAAAAGCCTTTAATGTGTGGTGGCTGTAGAAAGATAAAATAGGGAACTATTCACATTCTGGCTTACAACCTATCCCTGTTTGGTTGCAATGCCCATGCTTCATTTTCTAAAACCAAGCTTCACTCTCCTAATATTAAGTATAATTTAAACAATACATACAAGATGAACAAAACTTATATATATATTTAAATATATATAAAATTATAACTGAGGTTAACAAACTTATTTACCTACAGTTTAAAGTGGAAACAAAACTCACCTTAATATCAAATATTCTTAAAAAATAAGATCTCTGTGGATTGTCCTTAACAAGACAAGCGACACCGCTGCACTTCTTTGACCACATACAGTTACGATCTGCTGCATATAACTGTACTACTGCTGAAGACATAGTCTGGAAAATATAAAATTTATAGCCATTAAATTCAAAATAACATTCAGATAACCACAGCCCCTGCTGACATCTTCACTGAAACCTCACGAGAGACTTCCAAACCAGAACCACCCAGCTAGGCTGCTCCTGATTTCCTGTCCCACAGAAACAAGGAGATAATAGACATTTGTTGTTACTTTTTGAAGTAATTTCTTAAGCAGTTAAATAACACAATAACTATACTAAACATAACTATGGAAAGCAAACATTTACTGATGTTTAGAAATGCGACAAAAATTGTGTTAGGCACTTTTAAATACAAGTCTATTTAAATTTATTACTATTATAATCTCATTTTATGCTTGCAAAACCCAAAGTTAAAGGGCTAATTTGCCTCAAATCACACAGAAAAGTGGCAGAGTTCCAATGCAGGCAATTTGTGACTTCAGATCCTGTATTCTTACTCCTTGTAATATACAGTAGTTCCCCGTTATCCATGGGGCGTACATTCCAAGATCCCCCAGTGGATGCCTGAAACTACAGACAGTACGAAACCCATATATACAGTGTTTTTTCCTATATATCTATGATGAAGTTTAATTTATAAATTAGGCACAGTAAGAGATTAAAAATAACAAAAACTAAAACAAGTGTTACAACTACTGTAATAAAAGTCATGTGAATGTGGGATCTCTCTCAAAGTATCTTATTGTACTATGCTCATCCTTCTTGCGATGATGTTAGATGATAAAACACCTATGTGAGCAGATGAAGTAGGTGAATGGCGCAGGCATTATGATATGATACGGCGTTAGGCTACTACTGACCTTCCGACAATACGTCAGAAGGAGAATCATCTGCTTCCAAATAGCAGTTGACTGACCATGGGTAACTGAAACTGTAGAGAGCAAAACCGTGCATAAGGGAGAACTACTATACCACTTTCCAATACTGTGAACATTTAAGTAATGAAGTAGTAGTGTTAGTAAACGCTGATGTACATAGAGCAGTTAATTACTTTAGTATGGGACTGAATCAAACTTGAAAGCAAGATTTGAAGGTACTTATTATAGTGCTAGACACTTTGAACATATCATCATCCTGGAAGACAGATTCTAATATCTTTTTTAAATTTTTAAAAAAGATTTTATTTATTTGACAAAGAGAGAGAAAAAGAGACAGCACAGCAAGGGAGCAGCAGGCAGAGGGAGAGGGAGAAGCAGGCTCCCCACTCAGCAGGAGCCCAATGCGGTCTCGATCCCAGGACCCTGGGATCATGACCTCAGCCAAAGGCAGATGCTTAACCAACTGAACCACCCAGGCACCCCTCTAATATCATCTCTTTTAAATATGGCAAAACTGAGGGAAAAAAAGATATTAAGTGACTTGCACATGGCCATGCTTGAGAGCTATACTGAAGATATAAAGAATTGCTTGAGGGCGCTTGGGTGGCTCAGTGGGTTAAAGCCTCTGCTTTCTGCTCAGGTCATGATCTCAGGGTCCTGGGATCCAGGCCCATATCGGGCTCTCTGCTCGGCAGGGAGCCTGCTTCCTCCTCTCTCTCTTTGCCTCTCTGCCTACTTGTGATCTCTCTCTCTCTCTCTGCGTCAAATAAAAAAAATAAAATATTTAAAAAAAAAAAAGAATTGTTTGAGTTATTATTGTACTAATTTTCCCAAGGATATACCTAACTAGTACCCTTTTAGATGTGTAAGAGAAAAGCTAATTGTTACAAGCAAGGAACATAGCACATAAAGTTTTACCATGTTGCCACCTCCCTCATGACAGCATCATGAAAAACCGGAAACTTTAGTTTAATTCTAAGTTTTTTTAATATTATAATCTTGGATGTAACTATTCGATTTTAGTTTCCATAAGAGTGATACACAGCAGTTACAAATCTTCTAAAATAAGAATCATGTTTTCTGGTCTAAATCTAGTGATTTCACTCCAAAACCAGAAATCAAGGAAATAATTTAAAAAATACGACAAAAATTTATTATTTATAATATAAATATGAAACAAAATATCTATATAAATACATTAGAAAAGAAATTTAAATAACCAGAAGTAATGGATAATTTAAATAAGAACAGTACATCCGTTCAATGCATAGTGGGCATTGTTAAAGAAAATAGACTACATAAAGATTTAGAGATAAAACTGTTTTTGGGTTACTTAACTATGGCTGGGGAATGCCCTCCTCTAATAAGAGGATTCCAAAGAGCTAATATGTACATGCAGGTCTTATATAATAATAAAGTCAAAAAAAAGTAAGATCAGTGTACTTTTGGGGACCAAAATTGTATGTATAAAGACTCTCCTAAGTAACGCTACTCCATGTTTCTAACTTTTGTAGACCAAACTCATCTCTGAATTTCAGAGTCATGAACAGGACACAAAGCAGCAGGAAAATTTCCACAAGAGCCATTAAAAAAATTATGAAGGGCGCCTGGGTGGCTCAGTGGGTTAAAGCCTCTGCTTTCGGCTCAGGTCATGATCTCAGGGTCCTGGGATCGAGGCCTGCATCGGGCCCTCTGCTCAGCAGGGAGCCTGCTTCCTCTCTCTCTCTCTGCCTCTCTGCCTACTTTGTGATCTGGTCTCTCTCTCTGTGTCAAATAAATAAATAAAATCTTTAAAAATAAATAAATAAATAAATAAATAAATTATGAAGATAGCTTAGAAACATAAAAAATATATATAGTAGGATACTAGGCTTAAAAAAGGACACTGGAGAATGTTGAGTAAGCCCCTGGCCTGCTCAAAACATACTTTATTCTTCTGCAACTGTAATACATATCATCATCTGCTTGGGCTCCCTGACCCCAAATTCTAACACTAAAAACTTTAAAAAAAGGGGAGGGGTTTGCATATACTATCCAAAGGTATTTGCATATACTATCCAAAGGTATTAAAGACCAGGCTGACAGATTCAAAATTGGAGGAGTAAATTCATTTTCTAAGTCAAATTCATATAAACTACAGCTCTTTTAGTATGATGCTATCAAAATGATTTCATTTCTAAAAATAAAAACAACTAATAAACTAGATACCAAGAAAAAAAAAACATCAAAAAGTCCTTTTAGGGGCGCCTGGGTGGCTCAGTGGGTTAAAGCCTCTGCCTTTGGCTCAGGTCATGATCTCAGGGTCTTGGGATCGAGGCGCCCGCATCAGGCTCTCTGCTCAGCAGGGAGCCTGCTTCCTCCTCTCTCTCTGCCTACTTGTGATCTCTCTCTGCCAATAAATAAATAAGTAAAAATCTTAAAAAAAAAAAAAGTCCTTTTAGGGGCACCTGGGTGGCTCAGTCGGTTGGGCATACAACTCTTGATTTCGGCTCAGGTCATGATCTCAAGGATCATCAGGTAGAGTCCGTGTCTGTTCCCCACTTGCAGGGAGTCTGCTGCTCTCCCTTTCCCCCTCTCCCACCTTACTCATGAGTGCAAGTGCATGCACACTCTCTCTCAAATAAATAAATATTTTAAAAAAATCTTTTTTTTTTTAAATCAAAAAACAAGAAGTGACAGCTTGCAAAAGAAACAACGTATTATCAAATAGAGTCTGAAATTCCATTATGGAAATTCCCTTGCCAAATGACCAAATACTAACGTGTAAAACACTGAACGTATATGTGAACTTTAAAAAAGAGTAACAAAACCCAAAAAATACACATGTAAACATTTATATAAATTTAAAACAACTTCTTATAACATCTGCTTAAGAAATAAAGACCTGAAAAAAAAAAAAGAAAGAAAGACCTGTGAAACAGTTCAATAACATTCCACATAAACGTGGCTGGCACTACAAACCTTATTCTAAAACAATTTATAAAATTTTAATACCAAAGAAACCACCTAACCATAAGCTATTTTCATAACTGGATTTTTGAAATTTTGCTACAATCATATTATCAGTCTAAGTATGCCTTTTTCACTCCCTTTCATCTTAAACTAGCGAAGTCTGAAAATTATACAAAGTCCTTTCTGATTAATTTAGGAAAATTATAGTGAATACAAGAGCTTATACACATAAAACTTAGTATATAAATGCTAGAAATATAAAAACAGTGACTATCCCTTAAGCTCTAGGTTGACAGTGGCTTAATTAAGTCTTTAAAAACATTCCTCCCATTCCTTTAAAGTAATTACAGCTAATCAACTCCATTACTTTTTGACTTTCATAACTGAGAAAGTACTATTAAAAAACAACAGAGGGACAAGTGGTTAGGAAAGGAAATCTACTAGCCCAATAATGTTAGGGTTAAAATTTGTTAATTAAAGGAAAAAAGTACTACATCAACTTTGTAGAAAAAGAACCTGTTCTATCTTACGCATCCCTGATATTTCAGTACTAAGTTACTGCCATATCATAGTCATCCTCAGAACTTCGTCAAGGGTGGAAATAAGATAAAGGATGAATTGTGGGATATAAATCCCTCCCACTGTCCTTCAACAGGGCATTTTTACCTCTCAGGCTTACTCTGCACTGTCAGGAACGATTTTTCTGATTCCCTATGTTAAATGACTCTGCTTTTTTCCCCGTATTTCTAGAGTACCTTTCTGAATACCTTGTGTAAATCTTACTACGTATCACAGATCTTATTCTAAAACAGAACAATTTTCTGTATTGATTTATTACCCATTAAGTAGACTGTAATTCCCTTCAGCACTTAGTTTCTATAAGTATAGAAAGTACAGTTTCTAGACTATACTTTCACTTCACCTATACTTTGCTCCAAGCAAACATATGCTAAATTAAAAATTACATATTTTGATTTTGATAATACTACTATGATAATGCCCTTGGTTTTAGGATTCACATCGTGGGGACATCTGGGTGGCCCAGTTGAGTTAGTTGAGTATCCGACTCTTGGTTTCGGCTCTGGTCCTGATCTCAGGATTATGAGATGGAGCCAGGCAGAACCTAGCATCAGGCTCTGTGCTCAGTGGGGAGTCTGCCCCTCCCCTCTGCTCACTCATATACTCTTTCTCCCTCTCACATAAATAAATAAATAAATAAATAAATAAATAAATAAATAAATAAATAAATTTTTAAAAAGGATATGCATCCCGAAGTATTATAAAGGGGCATCGTATTGGCAACTTACTCTCAAGTGATTCTGAAAATAATATGTATATATATATACATAGAAGAAACCCTGGTAAAATGTTACAAATGCTTGACAAATCTGGATAAAAGATATGCAGGAATTCTTTGTACTCTATTTGCAACTTTTCTGTAGGTATGAAATTATTTTGAAATTCAAAAATTTTAAAGCCCAAATGATTCATGAAAGTGTAAGACTCTCAGCCTCCTTCCACAGCCGTGACAGTCTTGGGAAGGTGGTTCTTTTCTCAGAGCCACTACTATTTGTCCATATATAAAGCACCACCCACACCGACCTGAACTAAGAAAACTACCACTTCTTCAAATTCCTTCTATACTGACACCAACTTTGTTAAAAGAAACTTCATCTTGAGTAAGACTTATATTACAAATATCCGCCACTTCTATAGTTTAAATTCTTTTCACATTATCAGAACAACCACATTATATAACAGGTCAGAATAAGAATTTTAAATCTGGAAAATAGATGTTTCTTTTATTATAGAATCAGTTAATAACAGGGAAAAGACTGGAAAATACTAGGTCTTATAGATTCTTGACAACCAACTGCCTACAAGTACTAAGGGGACTTAATAGTGAATATTGTCTACAAGTATTATTATTTTAATAATCCAATAAATATACAATGTTGTTAAAGGAAATAATTTTTAAAGATATGTATTTAATTAATATCCAAAATAAACTGAGTGTGGGGGGAAAATTACATGACTGAATAAATAAAGTCTTCTCTGTGGTCACGACAGCCTAGATTAATAGTCAAAATACTCCAGCTTTTATGTGTATGTGTGTGTGTGCCCAAGTTCCTAAAAACTAATCCAGGAGAATCCATCCTAAGTTTTCTTATTATAAAAAGCTATTTTAAATATGTTCCTAAATACTCTGATGATATATTCATGTGAAATGTCCCATTAGTATCATGAATATGAAATTTAATATGAAGCTTTTATATAAAAGGAATTACAAAAGTAAAGAAAAATAATTTGGTTATACTTCAATTAAAAATCAAAAATTATTTAAACAAGGAATCTAGTTGAATTCTTTTTTTTTTAAGATTTTATTTATTTATTTATTTGACAGAGAGAGAGAGAGAGAGAGAGAGAGAGAGATCACAAGTAGGCCGAGAGGCAGGCAGAGAGAGAGGAGGAAGCAGGCTCCTTGCTGAGCAAGGAGCCCGATACGGGCCTAGATCCCAGGACACTGAGATCATGACCTGAGCTGAAGGCAGAGGCTTTAACCCACTGAGCCACGCAGGTGCCCTAGTTGAATTCTTATAATTACTTTAACCATGCAATGATCTCAAGGAGCCATTTTCTAAATAATTAAAGTATAAAAACACCTGAGTTACATGGCCACCTAAAAAACCCAATAGAGAAACTAGCAATTTAAAAAACAGAAGCAAGAGGCCTGATTGGTGAGTACCAGTGAAAATTATCCAGGGAAAGAAAACACAAATAATTTACTCTGGAAAGGAGAGATTTAATCATCACCTAGTAATTTCCACAATGTGAACCAGAAAAAGAAAGAAAAAACAATAGAAAAAGGTAGAGATTAAAAAGAATACACTGAAGATAGAAGACTCCACAAGAAACAGTAATTTTTAAAAAAGCAAAGTTGGAGGACTAGAAGAAGAAAAGGATGAAAGCATAAGTAACAGAAACTCAACAGTGAAAAAATGTGGAGCCATGTGGGAACAGCTGTCTTATGGATCAAGCAGAAATAGTCTTTTAAGGCCTTAGTAGCTGTTTAAGAAAACAACCATGTTAGGCATACTCATTTACCAGATGTTTACTGAGTACCTACTGAGTACGTGGAACTATGATAAATGGGGGTGGGAGGAAATGAAAGTGAGGTCAAGTAAAAAAATTTATTACACAGGCACGGTCCTCATGAAATGTGTTCTAACAGGTACAGAGAGACATTAGTAACTATTGCAAATGCTATAAAGGAAAAGTTCAGTATGCAGGAAAAATGTAAAACCTACCCAGCATGGAAAGGCTTCCCCGAAGTGACAATTTACCTGACGGATAAAACTGAACGAGTCAGGTGAGCAAAGGGGTGAAGGGAAGAGGAGAGGAAACAGCATTCTATGCAGACTTAGCAACAAAGACCCTACATGGGAAAGTGCTAAGGGAGTTTGGGGAGCTGAGAAAGAGAAGAGTGGCAGGGAATGAAGTTACAGACTTCATATTAAAGTAACATAAAAAAATAGCTCACCTCTGTGGTTTACAAATATAAACAGCTACATGTAGTTTGGAAACCTTATCTGGAGATGTGGTACAGTGGTTTATCATTTCTATAATGGCTTTTGATGCTTCTTAGTATCCCAGTTCTGGTATACTCTCATCCCCCACTGACCCTGGGTTTGTCCATATCACTTGCTTTGACTAATAGCACCTCTGCAGATGTAAGCAGATGCTTGAAAAATACTTGTGCAATGTGGCTTGCCCTCTTGGAACTGGTGCCCTAAAATCTTGGGGTGAAAGAGCATATGGAGACCAAGCCCCTGTCATATTATTTGACTTTGCTGAGCACAGTTCCCATTAGACCTGCCAGCAGAATGTCACTGTATGAGTGAGCACAGGTGACAAAGTAACCATAGAATCATAAAAAATAAATCGATACTGCATTAAGTCACAACGTTTTTAGGTGGTTTGTTTGCAGAAATACGCAGATTATTTTTTAACATAATAATAACCAACAATAGATGGTGCTAGCTCCTTCCTCCCATTCATTTATATTGAACATGTGTTTAAATTACCCGTAAAGTCACCAAATATTTTTATCTAAAAATCATAAAAGTTCTAGAGCTCACTCTCACTATCAATGCATTTTCTTCTTTGGGATAATTTTTATTTTATTTTAAAGATTTTATTTATTTGAGAGAGAGAGAATGAGACAGAGAGAGAGAGCCTAAGAGGGGGAAGGTCAGAGGGAGAAGCAGACCCTCCCTGACACGGGACTCAATCCGGGACTCCAGGATCATCACCCAAGGCACTTTATATCCAAAAGCCTTATTAAAAAATATGTACTGAACAAGAGACCAGGTTCACTCTCTAAACCCATAGCCACACATCAATCTCATATGGTGCCTGTGTTTTAAATTCATACATCAAAAAATTGTAAATTATGTGGCAAAGACCTTTAGCATTACCTACAATCAAAATTATAGATGCTAAAACCACAAATGGCAAGGTTTACTGTACTCTTAATTTTCTCCTTGAAGGATAACCATATATAGATAAAGGTGAAAGTGAAACTGATATCATTACAGACTGGGTTATGTTTGCAAATAGGTGAGGACACTATGTTAAAAGGGAAGCAAACAGGTGTTGGCTTGCTCTCCTCTGCCTCTCCCTTCCAGGCACAGTAAGCAGACCTGCTTAAAGGAGTTTTTCTTCCTTCCTCTTCTGTCTCCTCTTCCCTTTGTCTGCCTCACTCTTACAAGGTCAGTAAAACCTATAGTAAAACCTGAAGTGTGGGTTTCAGTTTTCAGGGAATGAAGGTGGAGGTGGGAAAGAAGTTCCCTAGGATTACCACCTCGGCTGACCAAAGGCTAACATTTACCAGCTGAGACCCAAGCCCTGGTAACAATACGTGTTTGAGTGTATAAATTATACTATAAAATTATAAAATACAGAAAGTATATAAAGTATATGATTTTTCATAAAATATATACTACATATTTATTAAGTGGTATATATATCTTATGTGTAAAAAACAAATACATTATATATTTATGTTTATTACATTTTTTACTATAAGATATACAAATTTATTTATTATAAAAATATATATTTTATTATGCTACCACTTTACTGTGCAAATAACAGTTTAGGAAGGGAAGGTGGAAAGGTAGGTATTGATTGGGTTACTGATATGATTTCAGTGTTCCTGAACCTAATACCATTTTACCACAAATTTATCCAGAGTATAATCCAATCCCCTCATTTTGCAGAAGAGGTCAATTTATTTGCCAAAGGTCATCTTCGTCAGCTCTGGACAAATTTCACAATCAGATGCTCATTTTATATTTACCATACACTACTCACTGGTTCATCTCAGTTCCTAATTTGTTATACTTTTGCCCTATCCTACCTAATTGATTCTCAAAGAACTATATACCCTTAATATAATTTTATTCCTCTACTGATCCCATTTGGTTTACCTTGTTTTGGGGAAGTGTAGGGGAAGGTTAGTGGCAGTGGAAAACAGAGGATTCCTAGCGCAAGAGAAGAAAGGATCTTTATGAAAAGAAAAACTTCAAACAGATATAAGTTATACGTCCTGGGGACATAGGTAGATCTGCCATGAAGTCAGTTTAAGCTTCAGGGTCCTTTACTTGGAAGAGCCCCTTACAAGGTTTGGCTCTTTCTCCTTTGGGGAGCACATGAGGTAGCAGCAACTCCAGCCTCATGCTTACGGATTTCTCTCTAGCTATCCTCGGAGGTGATCCTGGCACTTGCATCAAGGATGTACTATCTCAACATCTGCCCAGCCCCAGCAAATAACCTGTCTCCTCTTGGACCACAAAATGCATCCAGACCCAATCTTTAACCCCAAGGAACGGGTCTGAATGAGTGCTGTCTAGCTCTCTGCCGGGGGTGGCATACTAAGACCAAACTTCGCAAACACTTCTGGGGAGAGGAATGGTCCAGCCAACTGAGATCAGAGAGCCTAAGTTTGGGCGCCTGGGTGGCTCAGTGGGTTAAAGCCTCTGCCTTCAGCTCAGGTCATGATCTCAGGGTCCTGGGATCAAGGCCCCCATCGGGCTCTCTGCTCAGCAGGGAGCCTGCTTCCTCCTCTCTGTCTCTGCCTGCCTCTGCGGACTTGTGATCTCTCTCTGTCAAATAAATAAATAAAATCTTAAAAAAAAAAAAATTAAAAAAAAAAAACAACCAAAAAAATCCCCAAAAAACAAAAAAACAAAGAGCCTAAGTTTTCCCCAGCCAAGAAGCACCCTCTAAACAAACTGAAGGAAATTAAAGATGTATTATTACCAGTAACTGGTTTCAGGAAATTTCTTCCAGCTTCACAACTATCAACATTTTGATCAAACATACTAGAGCAAGAGTTTTTTTCTGTAAAGTGCCAGACAGTTAATATTTTAGGCTTCATGGGCTATTTGGTCTCTTTTACCTCTACCACTGTATGTGTGCAAAAGCAGCCACAGATAATTTGGAGATGCATATGTTCCAATAAAACTTCATTTACAAACACAAGCAGGCTGGATTTAGTATGCAGGCTATAGTTTGCCAAGCCATGGGTAGAAGGAAAGTTTCTCTCTCTAAGAAATATAAAATTGTTGTCAAGTAAAGAGGTGTTCAATGGATATGTAGCTAAAGAAGATAGGAAAAAAGTATTTAGGTGTATCAGTCAGTCAATACTAACAGAAATAAGTTACAATAATAAGTTATTGTTCTGGATTTTGTTTATGGTATTTTTGTGGGGGATCTTTTCTCATACTAAATAACTATTTGTTTTTATATTTAATTTTGGATTCTTTTTTTTTGAAGAGTCCCTCCAAACTGTCCACATTTCAGGCCACAAAACCTGGATCAGCCTTAACTGGGATAAGAAAATGATGCATCAGTTGCAAGAGCAAGACTCTGTATCTAAAGGAAAATAAATTATCTAAGTCAAGATATTCCTTTTGCCTAACTAAACTTAATGTAGTAACTTTTTAACATACAATGACCTTACCCACATAAGAAAACTGTGGCCAAGCAACTTCAAAAAACCACTCAATAAAAAAAGGTGTGAAAGGCCAATGTGTGTATATGGACAGGTTGCAAGTCTTTTATAGTCAACCTTCTAGCCAAAGTAAAAATCCTTCATAGAATATTAATAGATGATTAACATTTGTTTGAATGCTTGCTGTAATAGAGAGTTCACAACTTGAGGGGGAAAAAACTTCTATTTTTGAGCAACTCAGAAAATTAATACTGAACCTAAACCTGTTTTCCTGGCAATTCCTACTCATCGATATTTAATTTTTAATCATTCATTTAAATATCTGTTGAACATGTGCTATGTGATAGGCACAGGGCTAGTTACTGTAGCTATGATGCTACAAAACTGGAGATGTAAACTGTTCCCCACTAATTGCAGCATACTTTTATCTGTTTAATGGTAATAACATTTTCACTTCCATGTGTTCCAACAATCCAACCTCTCAGGTCACCTCTTTTTCAGCAAGAATTTATTTTGATTATTCTTCATCTGACCTGACTTATAGATCCCTTATTAGTCTGGTAAAATGAATTAGATAATATTTACATGTGGTCTGAACAGGGCAGAACATTACCAAAATGATGGAAGAAATAAATTTGTTACCAATTGCAAAAAGAAATGCACGTGCAGCCTCATTCTTCTCTGTCACATGGTATACAGAAGACACATGGGACTGTCTTTCTCTAAATCATTATCCACGCTCACCTCCTGATTTTCCATTTCAATTCTGTGCTCTCAAAAACATACCGTTTCTTACCCTCCTTTTACCTGGCTAAGTCTGCTCACCTTTCAAATGTCAGTTCAGAAGTCATCTATCACATCCCTTCCCTGACTTCCTCAAAAAGGGTTATAACTTAACCAACTGTTAATATCCCACTATTTATTAGAATAAGCAACATGAGCTTGCCTAACAAGACACTTTAGTTAGCTTTAGTCACCAAAACTCAGAAGAAGTAAGCAGTTTTTCTTTTCACTGGGCCTTACCAAGAAGATTCTCTTCAAGTTAGTGGACTGGTTAGGTAATTAGGTCCTCTCAAACTACACCAATGGTCAGGTTAAACATTTTTTAGTGGACAGGAAATGCTAAAGAATAAGATGAAATATAGAATTTAAAAGTCTATAAGAAGCAAACATGCTGAGAAACTTAAAGTTCATTAAAAGAGACAGAGAACAAAGTCAATTATATTGTAATAACGTTGTATGGTGACAGATGGTAACTACACTTTTGGTGGTGAGCATATGTTGTACACCTGAAACTAATATAAGATTGTATGTCAACTATACCTCAACATAAATAAATAAATAAACACTTGGAATAGGAAAAATTATGATCTCTGATGTAGCTAATCCCACAAGCATACACAGGTACTAATAATAACAATTCTCTGAAAGGAAGCCCAGTTGAGTGCTACCTGGACAGCAGATCTTCCATAAATCCTCTGCAATAGAGCCCACATATTCAGAAAATATAGGCAAGCATTACTCAAACAATCTTGCTTATACAAAACAGTAACAGATCTACAAAATACTGAGATAAAAGTATCTAATAATTAGCAGGAATGAAAAATATTACATAAATAAAGACAATATAACATACAGTGTGAAAAAAGAACTATAACTGACTGGCAATAACCCTTAAAAAGTTAAGTCTTAACCATAGGCAAAATGAATAAATTCATAAGATGCAGCATGATACGACAATTTGCGTCCTACAATAATGATATATTTCCTTTGGAGCAAGGAAATGTAGCATAGTAAAATATATGGAACTCAAACTGTTCACAAAGATGACCTCATTTACCATACAGAAGTTAAAATAACTTTAGTAATATGCTTGGTCTATTTTACTAAACCATGCTAAAAGAGTAACACATTTTAGAGAGCCTCCCATCAAAATCACTGGAATACTTCAAATCTTACATTTAATTCAGATCTTCAGAACCTTAATATTATCCAAAATTATTCAGGCAACTGGAATTTCCTAGGCCATCAAGAAAAATAACCACTCAACTCATTAAATTCAGCTATACAATGAGATACTATACAGCTGCTAAAAAAAAAAGAATGACAAGGCTCTAAGTAATAAAAAAAATTCTCAAGATACATTGGTAGGTGAAAAGAAAGGAAGCTATAAAATGAAAGGTATAGTATGTTAACATTTGTGCACAACAGCAGGAGCAAGAATCAATATTTGCCTTAGTATGCATAAAACCGGAAAGGGACACAGCTGCTAGCTGTTTTGTGTATGTACAGGTGTTTCGTCAGGGAAGAAAGGACAGAAAAATGCAAGATAGGATGGAAAAGAAACTTTTTACTTTCATAGATTTTGATTTTAAACCATGTGACTTTTAGCTTTTCAAAAAACTAAATACTGCTTTGAAAATACAAAAAAGAAAGATAAAGATCTGTTCAAGTCATATCATGGTGTAAGTCTGGGAGGGTAAAAAGATCTCTGTGAACTGTAATTCAGGAGAATTTCTAGTAGCTTTTAAAAAGCCTTCCCCTTAAAACTTAAAAGTGAACACTGCTGAAAACAACATACTATACTAACATAATATACTACAGTATCTGAAGGCATAAAGTAATAAAAAACCAAACTTTGGCTACTATAAAGAGATAGCCTATGACTGTAATGAAGGCCAAAGTCTATGATTTCTTTCACAGACTTTCCTTGAGTCTTCTGAACTCTTAAACATGATTAATCAACAGAAACAAGTTTAAATAAAATTCAATTGGCTCTGTTTTCCCTATTTGTTATTCTATATGCAGCAACTCATAATTATCCCAACTTTTACAGTCACAAGGTTGTGTGTACATATTATCTATACATATATATGTATATACATAATATATATTAGATATATACACACACTGCTTTTGTACACATTATATACATACACACATTTAATTTGCTTGACTTTCATATGTATAATCAAGGTGGGGGGAAAGACATGCAAAGAGAAGGTTAATCTGAGAGTAAACTGATAGTTTAAATTCAACATACAACCTAACTAAGGACTTCAAATTCAACATTTGAGACTCTCTCATACATTATGAGTAAGAATTAGAAAAGACAAAAAAGGAAAGGCAAAAACCTTCCTAAAGTTGTTTTTAAGATTTATACTTTACGGTAACCAGACTTATTATGGTGATCCCTTTGCAATGT
Source organism: Ailurus styani (assembly GCA_002007465.1). NCBI lineage: Eukaryota > Metazoa > Chordata > Mammalia > Carnivora > Ailuridae > Ailurus > Ailurus styani. The sequence goes on from LNAC01000151.1 coordinate 2,398,330, forward strand.
ATATAAATATTGAATCACTATGCTGTACCCTGAAACTAATATGATATGTATTTCAATTATTCTTCAATTAAAAAATCTACACTTTAATAATTTCAGACTTAAAATTATAATGCAAAACAGTAATAATCTAGCCAATAATTTGAAAAAATCATTTATTTAATAAACTAGGTTTTATATACTTCCTCAGACTGCTAGTTTCAAAAGGCATTTTTTTACTCAAAATGCATGAACCAATATTTCTAACCCCAGTAACCATTACTAAAGCTGAATGAACATGTCTAACTAGATGTTTGACCGCAATTACCAGGAGTAAGAAGCAGACTACATTAAAATAAAAGGAAGATCATGTTATTTTTTCTTTTAAAACATCTTTACTATTAATAAACCATAAACTTGGAGGGGGCAGGGGGAAATATTAGGATTTCATATAATTCTACTCTCTAATATTACACTAAGTGCTGCTATAAAGGCAAAAACAACAAGCTAATGATTTTCTCTCTAAATGGAATGGGTGGCCTGATCCCATGTAAATATTTAATAACTTGAATGTTTTACTTTTTTTAATGCTTAAGTTATTTGGGAACTAATTAACTTTGAGCCAAATAGATTTTATAATGTTACTGTCCTCTCCAGGTGAGTGCCTTATCTGGGTGGCTAGGCAGGAGGTGGAAGGGTGCTATTAGGTTCTAGATTCCTTTCTGCTCTTTGGAACTGCACTAATAAGGAGGTCAATAGCCACACATAGCTATTTCAAGTTGAAAATCCAGGTCCTTGGTCATACTCTAGCCACGTTTCAAATGCTCAATAGCCATTGGTAACCACTTAATAAATGGTACAGAATATGTCCACCATCATAAAAAGTATCATTGGACAGTACTGCTCTGGAAAAACCTAACGTAGAGATTTTTTACAAATACTTTTTTAGAGTAAGACAAGGAATTTATAAGATCAAGGGTAGAACAGAGTTGGGATCATAAAACAAGGAATATTCATAATAAAAAGAATTAATAAAATCATATTTATTCACAAAATGTCTGGCTAACTTAGAGACTAAGTTTGAATAGGGCATTAAATTCAATTTTACAGATATTTATTATATGCTGAAAATAGAAAAACAATTAAAGGATGGTCTCTGTCTTTGATGAGTTAATAACCTAGCTAGGGAGTTATGTTTAAAAAAATAAAAAAGTATGCTACCAAATAAAAATGTACCACATAAAATGTACGCAAATGAAAGCTGAAATCACGTGCTCTCGGAAGGCTGAAAAGCAAACCCTGAATTCTCACTGGGGACAGGTTAAGGGCAGAAAATCAGAGACGTCCTAGGGAAGAAAAATGTGAGGACTGAAGTACACACTCTGGGATAGATTCCACCACTTACTTGCTAAGTGATTTTAGGGGATTAAGCACTTCTCTTTCCTATTCATTTCCTGATCTGTAAAATGGGGATAATATTACTAACTTCATTTTGTGTTATAGAGTAAATCAATTAATACATGTAAAGTGCTCTGAACAATTTTTTCATCATAGGGTGATTAAAATTAAATAATACAGAAAGTACTTAGAAAATTTCAGGTCATTGCATGCACTTACTGAATGTTAATTATTATGACACTGCTATTATCAGATTATCAGTTGCTATATTTCCAATCAGATCATTTTAAAGCTCTACCTATAGTTTATAGAAACTAGTAATTAGAGAACTAATACTTCCTGTTTTTAGCAAGTTGGTCTCTTTAAAATAAGGAGAAACGAAAGAACCCTAAACTTGCAAAAATGTGAAAGACACCCTTACACCTTTACGGTCTGCAAATCTAGGATCGGAATTATAACTAAAAAAGCACCTCGGTTACAGTAAATTTTTCTTTAAAGATTTTATTTAGGGCGCCTGGGTGGCTCAGTGGGTTGGGGCCTCTGCCTTCGGCTCGGGTCATGATCTCAGGGTCCTGGGATCGAGGCCCGCATCGGGCTCTCTGCTCGGCGGGGAGCCTGCTTCCTCCTCTCTCTCTGCCTACTTGTAATCTCTCTCTGTCATATAAATAAATAAAATCTTAAAAAAAAATAAAAAATAAAAAAAAAGATTTTATTTATTTGAGAGAGAGCGAGCGAGCAAGAGAGATCACTCGAGCTGGGGGAGCAGCAGAGGGACAGGGATAAGCAGACTCTGCACTGAGTGCACAGCCCAACACAGGGTTTGATCCCAGGACCCTGAAATCATGACCTGAGCCAAAATCAAGAGTCTGACACCCAAATGACTGAGCCACCCAGGCACCCCCAGTTTCAGGATGGTTTAGGACAGTGACACACCAAATAGATAATCATATACTATATCTCAACAGAATTTTCACTAACTTTTACATACATGGTAAACCTGTCTTAAGCAGGGACTGCCTGTTCCCCATCTCTAATACTTCTGATGTTAGAAACCCACTGCCTCTCTCCAGGGACAAAATGCTGAAGCTCAACAGATTCTCTCCCAAAAATTTAGAATTATAAACTGAGTCATAGGACTGAGGGTTGGAGGAGGAGATGAATGGAATTGAGAGAAGTTCCACCAACTCCTGCTATTGTTCTCAGAACTTCCCAGTCTCTTGCTGTTCCTGAAGTTTTATTGTTCAATTCTGCTCCAGATTCCAAGGGATCCTCTGATAGCCAATAAATTCCTTTTTGCTTAAGCCAGTCAGAACTAGTTTCTGTTATTTGTATTAAAGACACTTAACTAATGATAAACTTGTTAAAGTAAATTTTTATATTCAATACATTCTCGTACCTCTGAGTTCTTAATGGAAATCAATGAGAAAGGACACTTTTTCCACTATATGTATATGCACAGCTGTGTAAATGGGGATCTGAAATTTATACCTTCCTTTAGCCTTAACTATTTTAATAGCCTAAGAGGACGCTCTGCTTTTATTTTATTTTCCATACATTCTTGTCAGTTATTTTTTTATTTTTTATTTTTTTAAAGATTTTATTTATTCATTTGACACAGAGAGAGAGATTACAAGTCGGCAGAGAGGCAGGCAGAGAGAGAGGAGAGAGGAGGAAGCAGGCTCCCCGCTGAGCAGAGAGCCCGATGTGGGCCTCCATCCCAGGACCCTGGGATCATGACCTGAGCCGAAGGCAGTGGCTTTAACCCACTGAGCCACCCAGGCACCCGTCAGTTATTTTTTAAATGCTTTTCTTTTTCTTTCTTTCTTTTTAAGATTTTATTTGAGAGAGAGGGAGAGCAACCGCACGCACAGAGGGAAAGGGAGAAGCAGATTACCTGCTGAGCAGGGAGCCCAATCTGGAGCTTGATACCAGGACCCTGAGATCAAGACCTGAGCTGAAAGTCGACGCTTAACCGACTGAACCACTGAGGCACCCCGTCAATTATCTTTTAATGTATAGATTCATGCTCAGAAAACATAACAGGTTCCTATTTGACAAGAATAAGTTCCAACTGTTTGGCAAGAATCCAACCTCTTTCTTAACCTGCGGCAATGAACTTTACCTTCATCTCCTACTATTAACCCAATATATATCAGATAGCAATTCATCTTAACCATGATGTCTGTTTACTCTACTGTAATATGTTTGAAACTTTTCAAATACCACATACCTAGTTCAAATATCACACTCTTGATCTAGTTTTTCCCCTATTTCCTCAAACACTTCTCCCTCTGCATATTCCCATCCCATGTTCCATTCACACATCCAATGAAGCACGTATCATTGAATGACTCGTGATAGGTCCCTACACAGGGTCTGCTTCACCAATACACCATTCATCCTCTGAAAACAAGGGCCATGTATTCTCCAATTATGTACTTAGCCCCAGCACAGTATTTTATATCCATTTTGCACTCATTCATTAGCTCAACTAAATTGAAAGGGGTCTTTCTTAGAATCATATGAATTATTGCTATATTACCAAAATTATTTTAAATACTTTTTCAGGAAGGTAGAAATTGCTAATCTGTAGTATTTACATTATTTTTAGAAGAATGACAACAGTTCTTGGCATTTCAATTAGTCATAAACATCAATATGAAATGGTGAAAACCCAAGTTAATGCATCCCCATTTCTAATATTTTAAAGTCACAAACCACAGGAATTTGCTTCCATTTTAACCTCCATTAATAGAAGAGAGAGGCAAGTCATCCTTCATCACTGAGTTGACTTGGAATCTTTTTCATAATGCTAATATAACAATGATTTGATTATTGTAGCTTTATCAAAATCTTAAAGTCAGGTATGATGGACCAACATTTTTCTTTTTTCAAGATTGCTTTGGCTACTCTAGGTCCTCTGAATTTTCATCTAAATTTAAAAAAAAAGTGTTCAACTTTTTCCTTCTGGGATTTTGTTTGGTTGAGACTGTGTTAACTCTATTGATCAATCTGGAGAGAATGGGTTTTGTAACAATATTGAGTTTTCCAACCTATGAACATATCTCAATATTCATTTATTTCTAGGTATTTTCTTCATGTGCTATTGTAATGTTGTTTAAAATTTTTATTTTCTAATTGTTAACATATACAAATATGTAGTACATTGACCTTGTATCCTGAAACCTGTGAAACCTACTAAATTCAATTATTAGTTCCACTAGCTTTTTTTTTTTACAGATTCTATATGTTTTTAGATTCTGTAATATTTTTATGCATATAACCATGTCTTCTATGAATAATGGAATTTTTTTCTCCCCATCTTTATGCCTTTTATTATTCCTGCCTTATTTACCTAGCTTAGATTTCTAATACAATCTTGAATAAAATTGGTAAGAACAGACATTCTCTCCTTGTTCTTAATATTGGTGGGGGAAAGTATGCTTTTGTCATAGATGTCCTTTTTCAAATTTAGAAGTTGCTGTTTATGCTTAGTTTGATGAGAACTTTTATCATGAATAGTGTTCAATTTTGTCAGCTGTTTTTCCTGCAACTATTGATATGATCTATATGATTCTTTTTTCTATTTTGTTAATGAGGTAAAGTACATTGATGACCCCACTCAGTCATGATGATTCTTTTTTATGAATTATAATTGTCAAATGAGTAACTATATGGAAAAAAATTAAACTCTAAAGAAAAAAAAAATCAAATGATCATCTCAAGTGACCCCTCCTGTACTCCTTATACAATTGTAAATGAAAAAATTAGAAATGAAACCTAAACATAAAAAGTTAGAACCACAAAACTTCTAGAAGAAGCATTTAACTATCATTGTAACCTTGGCATAGGCAAAGACTTCTTAAGAACACAAAAAGCATTTTCTGGAAAAGAAAAAAAAGGTAAATTACCTCATCGAAAACTAAAAAATCCAACCCATCAATAGACATCACTTAGAAAATAATTAGGCAAACCACAGACTGGAAAAAAATATTTGAGGTACATAAATGGCCTTGTGTCCAGAATATATAAAGCACTCCCACAAGTCATTAATAAACAGATAACTGACTAAATATATGAGTAAGAGTTGAAAAGCTACACAAAAAACAAAGACACATAAATGGACAATAAATACATGAAAGTTACTCAACATCATTAACTGTCAGGGAAATGCAAATAAAAACCACTCTGAGGCACTATTTCACACCTACCAGAATGGCCAAAATAAAAAAGACTGACCATAACAAATGCTGAAGAAGATTCTATTCCTGAAACTAAAACTACACTATACATTAAGTAATGTGAATTTAATTAAAACCTTGGGGAAAAATCAAATAAAAATAAAATGAAAGTGAATAAATATCTCATGATTCATCATATAAAACCCAGTGCTCATCACAAGTGCCCTCCTTAATGCCCATCACCCATTTACCCCATTCCCCCAACCTCCTACCCTTTACCCTCAGTTTGTTCTCTATAGTTAAGGGTCTCTTATGGTTTGTTCCCTCTCTACTTTTATGTTATTTTATTTTTCCTTTCCTTCCCCTAAGTCCATCTGTTTTGTTTCTTAAATTCTACATGAGTGAAATCATACGATATTTGTCTTTCTCTGACTTATTTTGCTTAGCATAATACACTCTAGTTTTATCTGTCGTTGCAATGGCAAGATTTCATTCTTTTTGATGGCTGAGTAATATTCCATTGTATATCTATACACCATTTCTTCTTCATCCATTCATTAGCTGAAGGACATTTGGACTCTTTCCATACTTTATTGTCAATTCATTCACTTTTATTTTAAAATTGAAAAATCTGTAATACTTAAGAAAAATCATATCCAGGACTCAGGAAAATCACATTTAAGAAATTAGAACATTTTTATGGAATTAAATTTTAAAAATTATTGCTATTCATATTTGTTTAATGTTACTTAGTATTAATGGTCCCATAGGTAGCAATTGGGTACTTTTAAGAACTACAAAGAATACACTAGATTATCATAATAAAAGGCATAAGGACAGTGTGATTTGGCAATATAAAGTCAAATTTTAAATATGCTTATCCCTCTAAGAATTCTAATTCTTTGAAATGATACTAAAACAACAGATCGAGATAGATGGAATATAGGTACACACACACAAATATTAGGGAGAATGTTAGGAGAAACAAAAAGAAAGAAAGAAGAAAAGAGAAAATTAACTGTCTAGTCTAGGAAATTGGTCAATTTTCTATAAAGTGTCCATCCACTGAAAACAGTATACTTACTGACATGAAACAATGTCAATAAAAAATTAGTATCTATATTTGTCTGGGGGTGTTTGCTGAGAGTAAGTACACATTTTTAGTTATCATTCAATAATTCATGAAAAACAAACCTAGAAGGATATACACAAAAATATTAACAAGAGTTACTTCTGGGTGATGGGGTTTATAGATGAATTTCCATTTTTATCATTACTATATTGTGAACTGCTGAAGTGTGCACTCCCCAGCAGACATAATGTGAATCACATAAGCAATTTCAAATCTAGCAGTCGATACGTAAATAAAAAGTAGATGAAATTAATTTTAATAAATTTTATTTAACTGAATAAATTTCTCAAACTGTCATTTTAGCATATAATCAATATTAAAATCTTTTTTTTTAAGTTTATTTATTTAAGGGATGCCTGGGTGGCTCAGTTGGTTAAGCATCTGCCTTCAACTCAGGTCATGATCCCAGGGTCCTGGGATGAAGCCCCACATCAGGCTGTCTGATCAGCAGGGAGCCTGCTTCTCCCTCTCCCTCTGGCCGCCACTCCCCTGCTTGTGCTCTCTCTCTGTTAAATGAAAAAATAAAATCTTAAAAAAAAAAAGTTTATTTATTTAAGCAATCACTACACTCAACATGGGGATCAAACTCATGACCCCGAGATCAAGAGTCACATGCTCTTATGACTGAGCACCCAGGCACCCCAATATTAAAATCTTAGTGAAATATTTTACATTCTTTTTTGTACTAAGTCTTAGAAGTCCAGTGTGTCTCACAGTGACTGCACACTATCAATTGGAACTAATAATACTTCAAGTGCTCAACAGACACATGTGGTTAATGGCTATCAGGTACGTTATCAGACAGTGAAGGTCTTAATCTCTGTAATAAACACTATATTTTTAATGAAAAGGAAAGGTCAATTTTTAAATAATCAGTCACTTGACTGCTATCAGAGACCTTTTCCCAATGTCTCACACCTGAATATTACATAATTTTTTGAGTTATTCAAACTGTTTTCTAGCATTCTGTGGGAAAATTCTGTTTTTAGATATGAACAGGTTGGTCTCTCATGGAAGAAAGATACAATACAAAAATTAAATAAAAATGTAGCACTAACAGTCTTTCAGCATATAGGTGGTTGTATGCATTATACCAATTCCCTGATTTTCACATATCCTAAATAGTGAATTCCTGATGGTTAAATTCAATAAATATTAATGATTAGCTATATACTATGAACATTATTTCGAGGTCTTTTAATGTGATATTAAAATTATTCAGAGTATGTTTAATCAAATAAAGAATTAAAGTAACTTCTGCTTCAGAAACTTCTGAGTTCTCCTAAAAAATAAGAAAAAGATCATAATCATTAGATGCATCAAACACAGGCTTGAAAAAGTGAGAAGTCATTCAGTATATCTTTAAGTAAACCTAGGAATTCCTGTTGGAGGAATTTTCTCCTCTAATTGGAAGTAAGAATTGCATCAAATGTCTCAGAAGCCACACCAACAAGAGTGCTGTAAAATATTTAAAGTGCTAAAAGGAAAACCCACCAATCTACAATTCTGTGTTCAGCAAAATTTTCCTCAAAAGTGGTAAGTGCTTTTTAACAAACAGAAATTGAATTTGTTCCCACTAGACAAGAAGTCTACCTACAGTTAGTATTAAAAATTCTTATAGTGAAGTAAATGATATGTCAGAAACATGAATATACTTGAAGAAGAAAGTGTTAGAGAAAGAATTAAAAAAGGTTAAATAAAATCTTTTATTTTTCTTATTTTTAATTGCTCTAACAGATAACAGCAACAATGTATTCAGTGTATGGCTTATAGATCAGTGAAATGAATGAAAGCAATATTATAAAGGATGACATGGAAGAATTGGGAGTACTCTGTTATAAGGTACTTATACTACCCATGAGGCGATAGTGTTATTTGATGCTGGACTTAGACTGACTGTAAATGTATACTGTATGATGTAGGGAAACCATTAAAAAAATTTTTTTAAGAAATATAATTGATATGTTGAGGGAAAAGAAAATGGAGTCATATAAAATGCTCAATTAAAACCAAACAAAGCTTGGGGCACCCAGGTAGCCCAGTTAGTTAAGCTCCTGACTCCTGGTTTCAGCTCAGGATACAATCTGGCAATCTTAATATCAAGCCCCACGCTGGGCTCTGCGCTGAGCCCTGTGCTGAGCCCAGAGTCTGCTTCAGATTCTCTCTCCCTATACCCCCCCCACATGTGCACATGCTCCCTCTCCCTCTCACTAAAATAAATAAATAGACAGACAGATAGATAAATATCTTTTTAAAAAAATAAAGCAGAAAAAGAGCAGAAGAGAAAAAAAGAAACAAAGAACAAGGGCAATAAATAGAAAATAACAATACAGTAGACCTTAATCTAATTACATCAGTAATCACTTTAAGTGTAAGTGGTCTAAATATACTAATTAAAAGACAGTGATTGTCCGAGTAGATTAAAAAGGAGAGCCAAGTATATGTTATTTACCAAAAACAAACAAACAAATAAACAAAACAACCATTTTAATTATAAAGACCCAGATAATTAAAAGCAAAGAGAGAAAAATATACTATGCTAACACTACATGAAAGAAAGCTGGAGTAGCTATATTAATTTTGGGCAAAGCATGCTTTAGAGCAAGGAAAATTATTGGGAATCAAGAGGGACATTACATAATGATAAGGAGAGCATTTCTCCAGATTTAACAATACTTAATATGTTTGCATTTAACAACAGAACATTAAAATACATGCGGCAAAAGCTAAAAAACTGCAAGAAGAAATAGATGAATCCATTATTTAAGCTGGAGACTCCAACAGTATTCAATCAGTAACTGACAGATCTAGCAGGCAGAAAATCAGTGAGGACTCAACACTATTATTCATCGGTAAGCTGGATCTAGTTCACATTTTTCAATACTTCATTTAACAACAAAATACACATTCTTCTCAGGTACACATGGAATAATCACCAAGAGAGACAAAATTCTGGGCCATAAAACACAACTTAAATTTAAAAGAAGAGAGGAGCGCCTGGGTGGCTCAGTCAGTTAAGCATCTGCCTTTGGCTCAGGCCATTATCCCCGGGTCCTGGGACTGAGCCCCACGTAGGGCTCCCTGCTCAGCAGGGAGTCTGCTTCTCCCTCCCTACTCCCCCCACCTAAATCAGGATCTCTCTCTTTCAAATAGTGAATAAAATCTTTTAAAAAATAAAAATTAAAAAATAAAATAACAGAAATCATGCAAAGCAGACAACAATGTAGAAATCAATAAAAGAAATTTTCAAAATATTTGGAGTAAAACATATTGCTAAATAACATAGGTTATTTAATATGGGTTAAAAAGGTTTTGAGAAATTTATTTTTTAAAATAATTTATTTGAGAGAGAGAGAAAGAGCACACAAGTGGTAGGAGGGGGCAGAGGGAGAGGGAGAAGCAGACTCCCCACTGAGCAGGGAGCCCTACACGGGGCTCAATCCCAGGACCCTGGGACCAAAGGCAGATGCTTAAACAACTGAGCCACCCAGGTGCCCCAGGTCTTGAGAAATTTAAAAAATAATTTGGAGTTAAGTGAAAATGAAAACATAATTTCCCAAAATTTGTAGTATGAAGCAAAAGCAGCGCTTAGAAAGAAATTTATACCACTGAATACACATAAAAGTGAAGAAAAAAAGGGAAACAGTCACATCAAACCATTAAGAAGAGCTTTATATGAAGCCTAATTGTACTGGAGGCTTAGAGGGGTAAAAGGGTATCTCAACTTTTGATGCTGTATAGTACATTGTGTATGTGTATGTTTTAAACAATGAGTAGAAGTGGACATTACTTTTGCATTCCAAAACAACTTTAAATGGCCAATACATATGATAAAAAAAATTATAAAACTACAGAATGAAATAAGGACTAAATAGTAAATAAAAGAGACTTGCTTTCCAATGCAAAGCCACAATATGTCAATTCTTCCTAAATTAATCTACAAATTGAATGCTATTCCAAATCAAAGCAAACATTTTCTGGCGAGGGACAGAGGTGGGAGGTTAAGTATTGAAAAAATACAAAGCACAGGCACATAAAAAAAGCCAGAAGATATTGAAAAGGAGAGTAATGAGGGACTTAATGATAATCAAACTGTACCATCACTATTAAGCTCATTCATTAAAAATTCTGTAACAGGCAAAGAAATAAATCAAATAATAAAAGAAAATGCAGAAATACATATAAGTAAATACATCTGGAAATTTAGTAAATAATAAAGGTTGCATTTCAAATAGATGAGAGAAAAAATTGTTCAATAAATGGTATTGGGACAACTAGCCATTTGTAAAAATACAAAGCTGGATTTCTACTACACTCATTTTCCAAAATCATTTCCAGAAAGATCAAAGATAAGATGTTCAAAATATAACCATAAAGGTATTAAGAAAATTGACTAAATATTTCTGCAATTTTAAGCTAGGACAGTATTAAATGGAAACTTGATATAATAGAAAGATTATTATATCTAACTGTACAAAACTTCAAACCCCATGCAATGACCAGAAACACCAAATATACTCTGTCAAAAGATAAATGACAAATTGCCAAAAAAGTACTGTAATAAACAGTAACTATCCCCAAAGAGTTCTTCAAATAACTAAGAAAAAAAACAACCCAACTGAAAAAATGGTCTAAAGAACAAATAATTCACAGAAGAAATATCAATACCAGACATGAAAAAAAAAATTTAACTTCACTAAAAACTACAAATCAAACAAGACTTTTTTTTTTTTTGCCAGTAAAACTGTCAAGATGGAAATGATTTTGAAATCCTAGTATTGATGAGAATACACGAAGTTTAGAAACAACTGCTTTGGAAGACAATCCAGCAATATATACACATACACACACACACACACACACACACACATACGGATTTTATTTATTTATTTGAAAGAGAATGAGAGAGAGAGAGCACGAGGGGGGGGGAGGATCAGAGGGAGAAGCAGACTCCCAGCTGAGCAGGGTGCCCGATGTGGGACTCAATCCTGAGACTCCAAGATCATAACCTGAGCTGAAGGCAGTCACTTAACCATCTGAGCCACCCAGGCACCCAATATATTTTAAAAAGATTTTATTTATTCATTTGACAGGGAGAAAGAAGACAAGCAAGGGGAGCAGCAGGCAGAGAGAGAGAGAGAGAAGCAGGCTCCCCACTGAGCAGGGAGCCTGATGTGGGACTAATCCCAGGACCCTGGCTGGGATCATGACCTGAGCCTAAGGCAGATGCTTAACCAACTGAGCCACCCAGATGTCCCTATAGCACTTTTTCTAAAGGCAAAAACTTGCTAAGTAAAAAATACCTAATGTCCAGGACTGAATTATGTCTCCTTAAAAGATATATTGAAGTTCTAACACCTGTATCTACGAATGGACCTTAGTTTGAAAGTGTGGCTTTGAAAACATAACGATGTAAAAATGAGGTCATTAGGGCTGACATTAATCCAATGACTGGTGTCCTTGTAAGAGAAAACACAGACAGGTAGAGAACACCATATGATTACATAGGTAAAGATTAGAGTCATGAATCTCTAAGCCAAGGAACATCAAGGATTGCCAGCAATGCCAGACGCTAGGAGAGAGGCATGACACAAATTCTCTCAGTGCCTCCAGAAGAAACCAACCCTGCCAACACCTTGATTTCTGACTGCTAGCCTCCAAAGTAAGCAAGAATAAACTTGCGTTTTAAGCTAACCAGTTTGTGACACTTCATTATGGTAGCCCCATATTAGATGGGTACCCGCATATTAGTAGAAATACGGGTAGCCCCATATTAGTAGAAAACGAATACACCTGTCAATAGTTATAATAAGTGACAAGAAACTCTCAAAATAGAGGATGTAGTAATAAAAATTATGCAACAGATATAAATGAACATGGAAATGAATGATATATTAATATAACTGAAAAAATTAAGTTTCAGAACAGCATGTATAATACCATTTTTCAAATAAATTAAAGAGAACATCTTTCTCCCCAACCCCCCCCCCCAACTTCTCCCTGAAATCCACCCTTCTCAAATACTGGCCAAGTCAAATATGGGTGAGACTACTTCCCTCTAATCCTGACCTGCACTTACACCTTCGTAGATTGAATGAATTCCCAAGGCTTCAATAATCAACACTGCAAAGGAATCTAAAAGCTCTACTCCTACGATTCCTACTATCTAGCCATTACTATCAGGAGTTTCTGTTGTCATCTGGAATTCACACAGCCAACTAAATATAGCCAATTTTTTTCTTCACAATATTTCTATTATACAGCCTTGGCATGGCAACTAGATTTCATCTATGTGAACTTGGACTGATTGGTAGTGGCAGTCTGTAGAGATACGCTGAGTACTGAGAGACCACATGTGGACATAGTAGGAAAAAATGCTATGAATGAGAGGTGGTGTCTGCCATGTGCACAAACACCATGGATTTACTATACTTCATAACCCTTTTTTTGTTCCAGATGCTGCTATAATTCAGGTTCCTTAGCCAAGCCAAGTCAGCTGAGATAATGAATATGAAAATGTTTACTAAACTTTAAACCATTACTGATTTCCATTATGAATTTAATTTCTAGTTTTCCCCATGTCTAGATCCTTCCAGCCTGACACTTTCTGAATCAAAAATCTTTTTGACCCCTTACTACTTAAAGACTAAAGCTCGATGTCTAAGTCTGAAGGTCAAGGTCCTTCAAAATCTGGCTTCAATTTACCCTTCAAACTTATCATTCATTATGTTCTCAAGCAAATACCATTCTAGCCAAGCCAGTCTATTTAATATTTCCTAATACTCCATACAAATGTTCTACTCTAAACTTACACATTTCCCTCTACTTGAACTGAGCTGCTTCCTTGTTCCTAACCATTTAAGGGCATTTAAGGTCCTCATGCTCAAGACCCACAATGATGTACCAAATCCCACTGTAATCAATTTAACTTTCCTCTCTATTATTTAAATCTTTAGTGTGTGCTGGCTTGTGAGACATATCTTTTTGTGCATGATTTTTGTTGTCCCCAGCTAAGGCATAAGGACTAAATCTTCCTTACACCTTTCATGGATTCCAAGATACTGAAAGGATGTTATGTTCTCAGTAAGTCCTCAGTACTTGATCATGATGACATTTCATCAATAAAAACAGGAAATCATCTGGGTTTCTAACTAGCTTTATGCATTACATACAAACCAATCAATTCCTTTACTATAATGAAAATTTCTTAGGCATTTAAGGATCCTCTAATATTTTATGGCAACAAAAGCATTCATCATAGTGAAGGAAAAATATCACTTAAAATTTTTTATTCTGGAACCAAAGACATGATAAATAAACAACTTCACCTCTATCTTAATAATTAAAAATACTAATCTCCAAATCTAATATAAAATTTTACTTTAAAATGAAGCTTGAAAAACATTTCATCATCCAAAGATTATTGTATGTTTAGCTTATGATAATTTTGATCTCATATCATTTTTAATAGCATTTTATATTCCTAGGTATCTTTCATATTTCCCTTTTGTTTGAATTTATCTGGTGTTTAATGAGCACCCCTTTCACAAAGACAGATTTCTATAGTAATCTTCAGATCAGGTTAAAAATAAGTTTAAAAAATCACTATGGCAGAGGAACCAAGAGGCCAAGGAAACTAAGAAACCAAGGAAACTAACAGAAACTCATAGTTATTGAACTATTAAGTTACTACAATCTTTCATTTGATCCCATTTTCTAAAGAGGGCTTTTCTAGATTTCCCTCTTCCATACTACTCTAAACCCAATTATTTGGTCTCTTTAAAAAATGGTCACAATTCCTCCATAATACATTAACTCCAAAGTGAAACTAATCTTGTCTAATTAATTTCACTCTCCTATGGAGGAGATATTTCTCCTATGGAGGATATTAATCCTCTACTACTAAGAATACTGATATAGATACAATAGATACAATATGACAAATAAAAACAGGATATATGTCTATTACATGTATTTATGAAGAGTTAAATATACCTAACATCTTCTAATTACTAAATAATACATAAACACTTAAAAGTACTAGCTTGCTCAGTCATATACCACTAAGAGTTACATTTACAGTTAACGATATATATTACTGTGGATAAGAATGTATGAACTTGCTTTGCTTCCAAAATCTTTACTGTGAAAGTGACCTCTATACTGGGTTCTATAAACTCCTAGACAGATCAACTTTCAATTAATTACCTCTATCTGCTCTTGTATACCTCAACTTTGAAATAGTCTCTAAAATGACCAAGGCAGGAGCCCCTGGGTGGGCTTAGTCGTTATGTGTCTACCTTTGGCTCAGGTCATGATCCCAGGGTCCCAGGATCGAGCCCTGCATCAGGCTCCCTGCTCTTGGAGGAAGGCTGCATCTCCCTCTCCCACTCCTCCTACTTGTGTTCCCTCTCTTGCTCTCTATCAAAAAATAAAAATATTGAAAAATAATAATAAAATAAATGATAAAAATATAATGACCAAGTCAGTTCACTATAACTGTTGAATCTAATATTTAAACACAAACTTTTAAAAACTCTTCTTTACCTTCTTTCACATGCTTCTTCCAACAGCCAGAATATTTCAGAAGTGTCAGGTGCTCCAAGTGCTACACATACATTAGAACATTACTTTCTGAAATCCTTGAGTAAGCCCATTTTACAAATCTAGACATTACGGCTCACACTGGCTAAGAAATTTGACTATATGCTAAGAATTACAAGAAATAGGATTTATAACCCAAATCTGCTAGATTCTTCTAAATCTCCTCCTATACTTACAGTTTATCCCATATGACACACACTTTTATAATCACCTTTTTCCTCCATACTAGACAAGGTTGCCTTCTCCATTTTGCATATTCCAAATCCCATAAATATTAACCTTTTTTTCTCTTCCCATCCTCAAGGTGAAATACACTCTCAGCCCTAACTTCCCACCAGCGCTGCCCTAATTCAGGCCTTCATCAAAACAATGATCCATCTAGGCACCTCTCCCTGTAAACCTACTTAGGAATTTAAAACAGAAACAAAGTAACTGTTGGGACAGCTACTGTTACCACCTGTATTCAGCATCTAACATAAACCACTTTGTTCTAAATAAGGAAGATTTACGTCCAAATACAACCTGCATCAGAAACTGAAGATTTTAACAACCTGATTGAGCAATGAGAAATGCTAAATGAGCTCCTAAGGAATAAAAGAGTTAGCAAGTATAATTAATTAATGACTATTCAGTGATCTGTATGCTAGATGTTACAAAAATTATAGAAAACTACATAGGCATAAAGTCTTGTCTCCCAGAATTATATATAGGGTAAGAAAACAAACCAAAAAACTAACATAGGAATATAAGCAAGTTGAAACAAGTACTAAGGAATCAAAAGAAGATTAAAGATGGTTAATAAAAATGGCTTCTTAAGCACCACTAAATCTTGAAATAGAGCAGGTGAGCATGGCAGAAACAAGCAGCAGTCAACATTACTAACCTCAACCCATTTGGACCAAAGATGGTTGTAGAGTTAGTATGAGGTTTTATTTTTCCCAATCCTGAATTTCTTTTTCAGTACTACATATATTAAACTTCACTTGGCAAAATGGCATATACTCTACAGAAAGTAAGTTAAATCACAGTACAACAGAACTGCAAAATAAGACCTGATAATCTTTTTTTTAAAAGACTTCAGTTAGGGCGCCTGAGAGGCTCAGTGGGTTAAAGCCTCTGCCTTCCGCTCAGGTCATGATCTCAGGGTCCTGGGATCGAGGCCTGCATTGGGCTCTCTGCCCTGCAGGGAGCCTGCTTCCTCCTCTCTCTCTGCCTGCCTCTCTGCCTACTTTTAATCTCTCTCTCTCTCTCTGTGTCAAATAAATAGATTTAAAAAAAAAAAACTTTAACTTTAGTTAGTTATTGGAGAAAGACAGAGATAGTGAGAAAGAACAAAATGGGGAGGAGAGGGAGCAGCAGGTCCCCCGCTGAGCAGGAAGCCTGAGGTGGGGTCCATCCCGGGACCTGAGAAGGCAGACAGATGCTTAACCAACTGAGCCACTCAGGTACCCCAAGACCTGATAATCTTGTTTTTTTTAATTCTTCTTAATTGTTCTAAGAAAATATTCCAGCTTAATTGTTCTAAGAAAATATTCTAAGGAAAGAAAAGAATCGCATCAGAACTATTTAAGTAAAAGCAAAAAATATACTGATTTATTACATATAACTTTAAGTGAAACCTCATCTTTCACAAAATCTGTTTTTTAAAACTGTGGCAAAATAGATTTAAGATTCATCTCTTCCATGAAACCAGTCACCAACCTGGAGTCTAATACAAGGCATATTTCTATTTAGTAAAGTATGCATGTTTCTGCATACTTTTTCTGCTGGTGGTTATACCTGTCTTTAACCTAATTCTTGTCCCTCACCCACTAAATCTAAGGGGAATGAAATCCTACTTAAAGACTTTTTTAATTGTCCTGGAATGCCCACCAGCAGTGCCTTAATTTAGGCCCTCATCATATCTCATGTGCACTACTGTTAAATACCTACCTGATCTCCTTTGTCTCCACTCTTACAACCTTTAATCCACCTTCTATAGTGCCTTCATCTTTCCCCCCAACTTTCTAACAGTCATACCTGATCTTGTGTACTAACCAGTGCAATACTTCCTCAACTGTACCTCTCTCTTACATCTATGAAATACACTGATACTTTACTAGAAACAGTCTGTACTAAAACAAACAAGGCAAACAAAACAAAAATCTTTGTTTTAATTTAACCTTAACTCATAAAATATACACCCAAGATTGAAGCAAAACACACAAACATTTCAAATGTGTTTCAGGGCTACCCTATCAGAAAACAGTAAACTTCATATATATATGTTAACTCTCCTGTTAAGCCTGCTAAAAATAGAAATGCCCAAGTTGCACCTCAGACCCACTGAATATTATCTAGGAATTCAGGCTAGCAACATTTGTAATTTCTACAATGTTTCTAATGCATGCCTAAATTTGAGAACCAAGCAGAAACCCTCCTTGCTCTTTAACAAACTACTAGTAGGCCCCCAACTTTCCAAGATGTTTCGTTCCTCTCATCAGTCTGGGAGTATACTAATCTTAAATATTCAGGTATCACCTATCCTAAAAAAAAAAACTTTAACTCATCCTCTCCTAATCTCCTAAACTTTGGCAAAAAATAGTAACATCCACGTATTTACATATGGTCCTTCTAATCCGCAAAATCATCCCATAAGAGAGTATCCCTATTTTAGAAATAAGAAAACCAATTCTACCAAAGGAAGTTAAAAGAAAAAAACAGGAACAAAACTTGTCTTAAGTGACCAAATGAGTCTGAACTCTGGTGTGCTGACTATAAGCCAAGACATTTTGCATGGTGACATGCAGCATCTTACACATCACTCTTAAGTACTGACTTATTCATCAGTTTACTTATTTGTTTCCCTTTTGAGACAGAGTAAAGCCCCTTGAGGGCAAGCCTCTACCCTGATTTTGACCTCAACATTTAGTTACTCAATATATATTTGTTGAGTCAAAGAAGGAATGCAGCTCCTCCAGAACTGGGACTATAACTACATCTGTTTCATTCCTTGAACTCTTACAGAGGGCTCTGAATACAATGCTTCCCTAACAAATCTGGTCTGACTTGTAAATGTTATTGCTGGGTTTTTTTAATGAGATAATCTATTTCACTATTATTTTAAACTACAAAAAACTGCATAGTCAGCAAAGAAGAAAAAAAGGTTGTTCAAAAAAATTAAAATAGTCTTACTTTACTCAACTGGAGACTTCAAATATTAAAAGTCAATCTTCAAAATAATTTCATACCACAAAAGTGTGGTTTTAAATGACAAATTCAAAAGGTAAAGGTGATTAATAATAGATTAATAATAGATGACATAAAGATAGCACTGAATACTGATTGCTTATTCAGCCATCCACTTACGCTAAACAGAAAACAAGGCTATCTTTCTCAATAACAGTATTCTTTCACATCTTTCATTTTTTTGAAACCAGTAAACATTACAGGTAAGCACAGAGCAATTAGTCAGTGTACTCGTGTTTAAATGTAACGTCCTTCCTGCCTAAAGTTAATGTGTCTGGTATGTAAAACATAATACAACTACTTCCTTTCTGACACAGATTACATAGCAAATGAAAATAAACCAGTGAAATTTAAAAATTTTTTTTCATTTGCAGACAATGTAACATTTAAAGAGCTGGAGATTTTCCTAAATTGGAAATATACAAAAATTAGTGCTGCTTTAATAATCTCACACTCTAATTATATCAAATTCTGGTGGGGAAAAAAGTGATTATTGCTGTTGCGCCACTTTTTGAAATAAATCAGTAACGAGTAAGAAAAAAACCCGTCTAAAACAACATGATGTAGTGGAAAGTACAACAGACTGGAGTCCTGATTTTCTAGTTCTGGTTACATTACTAAATTGCTGTGTGACTTAGGGGTCACTGGCTCAGTTTTCTCATTTGTTTAAAAGCGGTGGGGGGGAGGGGACTTGCTTATCCTTAAAGTCGTTTCCCAAAATACTGATTTAAAGCCAGTCCTCTTATTTCATTCTCCTAATCAGCAAAATATGAAACACATCTGAATTAAATGTAATGATTCAGTCTCCAAGAGGATACAAAAGGTTGACTCCTGTAAAGTTAACAATTAACCTATAAGGTAACTTTCCAGAAATTGTCTAAGCCTAACTTCTTAAACAAGTAGATATCGCCTAGTTTGACATATTTAACACTACTAAGAAGAGTGAACCGGTACTGCTCTGTTGACATCTCAGTAGGGGTTCCCTGGATCCCAGCGACACATACTGTGCAGGTGCTAACACGCAAAGAGGGGAGAAAGGGACCCAAACAGCGTTTCGACAAACTCAATCACAGTTCAACCCAGCAACCACAGTAAGATGCAGCCTGACAAGGCCTACACCACAGAGCAGAACCTCCCCACCCCCAGAAGTGCCAGCAGCCAATGTAATGAATGCTTCCGTCAACAACACACATTCCCCTTCCCACAGCAGAACTGCTTGCTCCCAACCGGCCATCTGGGGTTGGAACAGGCCGCACAGCACCAACCTAAGAATCACTCTCAGGCCCCAAAAGGCCAAGAACTACTACAGATTGCGGTTCCCCTGCGCATGGTTGTGGGGAGAGCAGCACCTCCTCCCACCAATGAAAAAAAAAAAAAAAAAAGAATCAGTGGGGAGGAGAGCAGAAACCAGGCCTGGGCGAGACTGCTGGAGAAATAAACGCTGGTTCTCTGCAAATGGAGAGCAGGAGCATTTCCTGACCTCATTCTGAACCGATGCACTCGACTTCATTCCCTCCTGGGATCCTAAAGGGGGACTAAATACCCCATTCTGGTCCTCTTCATTCATATCTGGGCTTCATTCCTCGACCTCCCCACTCCTGAAACCTCTGCCATTGTGAAAGAAGGTACCCCCCGATCAGGCAGTAGGAGGTGAAGCGAGGGCCAGGAGAGGCCCGGTTTTTAAGATCGAGCAGCTCGTGCAAGAATAAAATCCCCTTGTGGCCTGAGAGCAAAGTTTGAACCAGCAGCAAGGGCGCAGACCCGGGCCCAACCGGCCAGGGCTCCAGGACAGGCCTGCGGAGGTGACACCTCCCTGCTCACGGGCAGCTTCGGGAGGCGGTGTCCGGCCGCCCCGGCCCGCAGAGCCCGCACCCAGGGAACCGGCCGGCTGGAGGCCTGGCCGGCAGCCGGACCCTCCCCGCGCCGCTCCCGCCTTCTTCCCCACTCCCACTTCCCGGCCCTCAAGCCCGGGCCCGTGAGGTAACGTCGGGAACGGCGACGCGGGTCTCGGCCACTGACCACACATTTCTTGCCGAGGAAGGTGAAGAGAGACTCATTCTCCTGCGGGGTGAGCAGCAAGGACCCCACATTGGTGACCCTCCGCGGCGGCGGCGGCTGCTGCTGCTGGCCGGAGCTCATGGTTTCGCCGGCGGGGTTGCGAGTCCAGGGCCGTCTCCGGCAAGCGGGCGAGCGCTCTTTCCCCTCTCGGTGACAGGGGTGGGAGGAGGGGAATCAGAGGCGCAGCATCTCGCCGCTCCTCGGGCGCCGGGAGGAGGAGGCCACGGGAAGGAGGAGTCAACGACGGGCCGCGCGGAGAAAGGGAAGCTCCCTGCTCCCGCCCGGCTACGCTCTGGCCGGATGGTCGTTGTCTTCGTACTCTGGCGACTGCGCTAAACTCCCAACTCCTCCTCCGAACCTCCT
>LNAC01000151.1:2419599-2439183 GCA_002007465.1 Ailurus styani
TGGCCTCGCTTCTGCGGTGCTCGGACCCGGCGGCGGCCGCCCGCAGAGAAGAGAAGAGGAGCCGCGCGCCCCTGGGCCGCGGACGCACACCTTTGCGAAGCGTCGGGGAAGAGTCAGGTCCCCCGCCCCGGGAGAGCTGTAATTTCTGGGGCGCGGAAGCCGGGCGTTCACATTGCAGGTCAAAAAGATCTGGAGTCTGGAGGCGGAAAACCGGAGAGAGGGGACGCGCTCCCTTGTGCCTTTCGTCGGTTTCGGTCGGAGCCGCAGGTGCCTGGGGTTTCTCGAACTTTGTCCGGGCTTCAGCAGTGGGAGTGGAGGAACCACCAGGCCTCTCCCGGTATTGTGAAAGACAGAGCCTGCGGAGGGATGTTAACAAAAACCAAACGCGCTTAAAAAAAATTTCTACCGCTCCCCTGGAGTGTTGCGTGGGATAAATGTATCTGGAACATTTAAATTCAGTTTCTTTTCTCTGACGTGCCCTGAACACATTTTTCCCTGTCTGGTGAACTGAAAAATATACTCCACCCCCCTTCCCATCTTTTTTCTTTCTCTCAAATCCCAAAGACTCTTGTCTTTTTATCCAAAACGAATGCGCCCATTCGGGGATGTCACACAGGAAGATGTCGTCTGATTTAATCCTTAGAAGTAAATCTCAAGAATTTTTGTTAAATTTGTATGCCTCAGAATATTGATACTTAGGATAAACGCTCTTTGTTCTGTAAATGAAATACTATACGAATATTGTTAAACGAAGTTTTGCACTTACCGAAATGTAAAGAATACCCCCTGCAGCAGTATCTGTATTATCCACTTTACCTTTTTTAAAAGATTTTACTTATTCATTTGAGAAACGGATAGAGAATGAACCAGGGAAGAGGGAGAAGCAGGGCTCCCCACTGAGCCAAGAGCCAGAGGTGGGACTAAATCCCAGGACCCCGGAATCATGACCTGAGCCGAAGGCAGACATTTAACCATATGAGCCACCCAGGCGCCCCTGACTTCTCCACTTTAAACATCATTTATTGTATAACCTTTACCATTATGTTTGTTAATTACTCAATTTCAATAAAAAGTTGCCATATATTAAAGTTGACATCCATGTGATGCCAGATAAAATTTGGCAAAACTACTTGATTTTAACATCTCTGATAGCTTCCAAGTCTCCTTTGTACTAAAGAAACTGATAAGCCATGATCGATGAACTTTAAAAATATTATAAAAATTCAAAATTAAAGCTGCCCTTATGAAACTAGCTAAGTAGAAATAAGTTTAGAAAGGAAAATGAGATCACATAGTCCTGGGAGTCCTCTTATACAATATAGACATCTCAAAATTAAACTTGATTAGTAATGTTAGGGGGAAAAGTGATTCAAGAAAAGCAAGCTGACTTTTTATAAAATAATTAGGTTTAGAAAGGCAGAAATGTAAACCTGCAGTTGCCTCTGTATTACAAAGCTAACAGACACTAAATCAGTTTGTCTCTTACATCAAAAGTGTGGTTCCTTTAAATTAAAACCACACTGACAGCAGAAAGCAGTACACATTCTTGAGAAATAATGGAAATCAGAGTCCTAATAGTGTCAAACCTGTGAAACAGAGTAGTAACAAATACACATTTTAGATAGGCCTGCGTGGAGTTCTTGTTCTGTCATGTATACATATAACCTTACAGACCTCGGACAAGTTGCCTAAGTCTGTTTCCTCATCTGTGAAAGGAAAATAATCTCTATTTAATAAAGGTGTAGTATAGAGGTAATTAAACCTACTTCAAAGTTGTAAAATTTACTAAGAAAGCATATGTAAAATATCTGATACATAGTGGTTACTCAAATATTATTTGTTCATCATTGACCATCCTTGCCTATGGTCTTGTCTTCCCTTTGCCTGTGGTCAGCTTCCCTTCCCTTAGCTAAGGATCAAAAGTTGAGTTGAAATGTGTATTTTTACCTTTGTGCTATTTAAGTGCGATACTTCAAAAACTGTTTTTCGCATTTAGAACTCTGTACTTCTCCAAATATATAGTGGCGAATTATTTCTTTGTTAGCAGAATTTCTACTAAGGCTATATAGTATGTCACATGGACTATGTATGTCCCACTATGCCAAAATTACAAACCTTTTAAAAACTATAAATCTAGAGACAGACTCATATTTGTTTCTAATATTATCTTTATAATATTAAATAATATTTTGTAATATTATATTTCCTAATATTAATTTTACTCATTAATAAAAACTGAAAGGCAGCAATTTTTATAACAGAAGGTCGGCTTTTAAAAGCTTATAAACCAACTATTTTGAAGATCAGAGAGAGAGACATGGAAGAGGGCTACAGGAAAAAGTAGGCAGCATGGAAAGCTAGTTGAAGGGACATCAGCTATGAGTTAACTACTGGGTTCCAATCATTTCACAACCTCCTGTTAGCCTGGACTATGTACTGTTTTAATTGCCTTTTTTTTTCCTTTCAGGAAATACTAAACATCATCTATTGCTAGGTGCAACTTTCTATTTGCCCCTGATCTTTTTTCTTTAGAAATGCTGATGGAAAATTATAACCACCATAGACTTTTTTTTCCTGAGGCCCAAATCATTTCTTTAACTTGGACTCAAAATTTGAAATTGGTTATTTTGTCCACCAAATTGCAATCTAAGTTCTTATTTTCTACCCCTTCGTTGTTATTTTTGCTTTTCTTTGGCCTTTTTCCAACTCCCTATTCTTAAAATGTGGAAAATGTTACCGTGAACATTACACTGGAAATATGACTTACTTACTCTTATGAGCATGTGAACAAGCAATATTTGGGGTTTTCCCTTCTTAGCATGAATACAAGGATTTTATTTTTCCATGTTCATCCTGAGACCAAGCAGTAGCAGCTTGATTTGTTTCAAAGTTTTAGCAAGTCTCTTCTTTTATTCTTGATAGCATATCCTCTATTTGGCAGAACACAAGACATCTTTCTCTCTGTTTTCCTTGGCAAGTTATTTTCTTATCTCAAATTCTTTTTACCCAGTTTGAGAGATTGGATTTGGTCCAGGAAATAAGGATTCTATTTCCCTTCCACTAAGTATCTTGATGTTTATAAGCTAGGTTAAGAAGACTGTAAGGATTTTATCTTCATATAGGTATAAAATGCATATGCTGTATTAAAATGTCTGACTATAAGTAAATAAGGCAGTTCTTTAATTTCTTCCATTTGACTTTCCTTGACTCAGAATGTATTCTAACTACTTTTTATTTTCTTCTTTCTTTACTATGATCCTTTAAGGTAAAGTCCTTATTTTAACAGAGGACATTAGGGTAGCTTATTTATGAAAATGAGGGCATAATTTCAGATGAATTCCCTGCCATTATCATTATACTTTGCAGATTTCTCCTTTGTTAATCCACTTTTCTTCTTCACAAATCACTGTTTATATACTATTACAAGTCCTTTGAAACACCCTGTTCTCATTGCTAATGTTAATAATTTAAAATGTAGTGACACCCATCATTGTAGAGGAATGTGTAGGTAGCTGCACACAGGATCAGTTGCATTCAGCAGCCATTGTAGCCATAATTACCAGTACTGACTAGCTGCTTTACTTGGCAGAACTGAGTTACAGAGACAGAACAACAGCGAGCCTGGATACTGCAGGGGTGATGAATGTGACTTCATCTATCCAACCTCCAAGTGCCTTGGGTTTAAAATGTTCACATTGTAAAATGTCTCTGTGTATGTTTATGTAAATGTTGCACATAGCAGCGTGCAAGAGAATTTGACCTAGTACTTTCTCTAATTAAATGCTGAATGTTTTGTTTTTCACCAACTAAAATCTTAAAAGGCTAGCAAACTGGGTGCCTGGGTGGCTCAGTGGGTTAAAGCCTCTGCTTTCGGCTCAGGTCATGATCTCAGGGTCATGGGATCGAGGCCCGCATCGGGCTCCCTGCTCGGCGGGGAGCCTGCTTCCTCCTCTCTCTGCCTGCCTCTCTGCCTACTTGTGATCTCTCTCTCTGTGTCAAATGAATAAATAAAATCTTTAAAAAAAAAAAAAAAAAGGCTAGCAAATGAGTTTTTTTCCACGTAGGTTTGGAAGCTTTTCAGATAGCTGCTTCTACACTGGGCCCTGTGGTAAGTGAGTCTNAGGGAGGGGCAGAGGGAGAGAGAATCTTAAACAGGCACCCAGTGCACAGCACAACATGCGCTCAGTCTCACAACCCGAGATCATGACCTGAGCCAAAATCAAGAGTCAGACGCTAACCAACTGAGCCACCCAGGTGCCCTTTCCTCTTCCTTTTAAATTCATTTTGAGTATAAGCCTCTCTGGGGCTTACTTTTTAAGAAATAGATAGCTTATTTACAATTCATTCTAATTTCTTATTGATGTTAGTAGAAAAATGACTTCTTATTCATGCTAGTGAATTACAATGATAGTCAGTAGCACTTATATGGCATAAAGTCCAGATACCTAATACATACCCGATATAGGAAAGATGACATTAGGGATTGAAGCCAACAGCTAAGAAAGAATTCTTGAGACATCTTTGGTGCAAAAAGGTGATTTTATTAAAGCATGGGGACAGGACCTGTGGGCAGAAAGAGCTGCACCGGGGTCATGAGTGGTCGCCCATTATATACTTTCAAGTGGGGAGGGGGTTAGGGATAGCATACGTCTCAAAGGAATTTGGAAGCAAGGTTTCCAGGACCTTGAGGGGGCTAGCTATTGTTGGGAAAAGGTCATTTATTACCCTCTAATAAAACCTCAGTCATGAGACCTTTCAGATTTATATTGGTGGGCCATATGCTTGGGGGATGATCGCCAACACGCATCTTGGCGGGGGGTCGGGGGAGGCGGTTACAGATAAAGGTAGTTTCCAAAGGAATTTTTATACATTAAAGTAGACTTATAGGATCTCGGTTGGGGGGAGGGTGGAATGGTCAAGCTAGGATTGCCTTTTGCCCTTAGCAAGGTATTAGCATTGAGGCAGTTGAGTCCCTAGAGGAATGTCAGTCTGCCTGTTTCAAGGATGTGTCAATGGGCTGTAGGTAATAAGGAAATTTAATAATTTTTCTTCTGCCTTTGTTTCCTGCATCATCCCCCCCTCAATAATACCGACCCTTGGGCGCCTGGGTGGCTCAGCGGTTTAAAGCCTCTGCCTTCGGCTCAGGTCATGATCTCAGGGTCCTGGGATCGAGGCCCACATCGGGCTCTCTGCTCAGCAGGGAGCCTGCTTCCTCCTCTCTCTCTGCCTGCCTCTCTGCCTACTTGTGATCTCTCTCTCTGTCAAATAAATAAATAAAATCTTTAAAAAAAAAATAATAATAATAATAATACCGACCCTTAAATCTTTAAGGCGGCTGAGGGTTGGAAGGTCTCATCTTCTGTAACTTCTTCCTGCTGAATAGAGATGTCCCTACCAACGGGTCAACATTGGTCAGTTGGGGCTTATATAGATAGAGGAGTTACAAAAGGCAGAGGCCGCTGAATTTAAGGGAGGCTGCGTGTGTAGGTCTTCCCAAATGGAAAGGTCATCTGATGGCTTGAAGTTATGGCAGTGAAGGAGTCTCAACACCAGGTGGAGAGACATGGGAGAAAACAGCAAAACATGATTAGTGTAACAAAAAGAAAAAGAAGCTCAAATAAGAGTCCTTTGAGGGCGCCTGGGTGGCTCAGTGAAAGCTGCTGCCTTCGGCTCAGGTCATGATCCCAGGGTCCTGGGATCGAGGCCCACATCAGGCTCTCTGTTGAGCAGGGAGCCTGCTTCCTCCTCTCTCCTCTCTCTCTGCCTGCCTCTCTGCCTACTTGTAATCTCTCTCTCTGTGTCAAATGAATAAATAAAATCTTTTTTAAAAAAAAGAGTCCTTTGATAGGTGACAAAAATCCTCTTCCAGTTCAGAAGTTTAACCAATCATTAAAGGAAAGAAAGGAATCTTTTAAAGTGCCAATTTAAACATTTATGCCAGAAACCCAGAAATATTTTGTGATAATCTAGAACATATACATAGGATTTTGTTTTTGTGATAGCACAACTTCTACCCTGTATAGCAGTCAAAACATCTAATGCCATTTTAGTTAGTTAATAGAGAAATGCTGTTTTGAGTATCACTTAGGGCTTTCACCATGTACTTATTAAGAGCTTCCATGTGCCAAACAATGCCATTCAGTCCCAAAGAGGGACCAAAAACGGATGTTAGATGGTCATACCAATGAGACGCAGAACGTGTTCACCATTGTTTCAAATTTGGGAGGTTGACTGGGTTGGTAATGGTTTTAATAATGCGTCTGTGCATGCAGGCAGCACCCAGAGGACAGTGGCCTATCCATGAACACAACTTAGAGCTGTATACCATTGGGTCCTGTTAGGAGACAGTCATGTAATTCTGGGCCTCCTTTAACTGCATTCAAGATATCAAGCAAGGGCTATTCAGTTTTGGAGGGCCATTTTTTGAATGTGTGATAAAAGACAGTCTGTTGTTACTTTATAGAGACCAAGGGAGTCCAAATCCAGGGACAATTTTTCTTAGCAAAGTTTTTGTCACCTCCATAGCCTTTTTACCCAAATCAGTGGCCTGGTGTAAATCCTGTATTACCTTCCATTGGTTATTTTTGGATATAAAGATTTTTTCCTTCATTATTAACAAGCAAGTCCTGTGCACTTCTTGGTCTGAAGAGACTGGACTTACGGACTTTATTGGAGTTAAGACTGATAAAAAGACTTAATATTTGTTTATTTTGTGCTGCCTGCTTGGCTGCACAGTCTATTGAATTGTTTCCTTTAGAGTCTTAGGTCATATCCCTTGATGTCCTTTGAGGTGAATTACAGCTACCTCCATAGGTAGGTGGACAACCTTAAGAAGAGTAATAATTTCAGGCCCATACTTGATTGAGGAGTCATGGCTTGATAATAATCCCCTTTTCTTCCAAATTGCTCCATGAGCATGTAGGACTAGGAAAGTATATTTTGAGTCAGTATAAATATTAAGTTTTAAGGCTTTGGCAATTGCCAAACATGAGTGAGCACTGTAGCATACCCAGTTTTTCTTGTTCCCTCTTCCATGAAACTGTTGCTATCAGTAAACCAACTATCATCTGTGTTTTCAATAGGGGCATCTTTTAAATCTGGTTGACTAGAGTAAAGGAGATCAATAAACTCTGAACAGTTATGCTCTATAGAAGTATGATGGTCAGGTGCAGGCAAGGGTAGCTGGGTTTAAAGTCTGACAGGTTTCAAATATTATTTCAGGCATATCTCTAAGTGTAGCCTGGTATTTAATAAGTCAGCCTCCCATCATCCATTGGTGGCCTTTGTTCTCTAAGAAACTCTGGACCTGCTGTGAAGTCATTACAGTCAGGGACTGTCCCATAGTGACCCCTGATGCTCCTTTTACTGGGAGGGCTGTTGTCTGCTTAGCTAAAGCCTTTGTTTGCAATTGTACCTCAATAAGTTGAATATGACTATGAGGGATGAAACCATCAAGAACCCCTTTTTGTTTGAGGTCTAGACTTAACAATATCCTAATTATAAGGAATCACTGGCAAGTGGTGAAGTTTTGTCAAGAGATAAAGGCATCCCCAAGTGCATCATCATACAATCCAATCATAAAGAAAGTGGGGTCATCCATTATCTCCACAAGCCCATAGTTAACTCCATAGAGTGGGGGTATGCTCTGGCTTTTAAGGAGCAATTTCATTATCCCAGCCACACAGAATTGGTCAAGGTGCTAGCTGAGTTATACAATTGTTGGAGAATTAATCCCACTTTCCAGTTGTTCAAATAACCATATGCCCAGGGGAACTGTTATTATCCCCACAGAATAAAAAGCATGAAGATTGTCTATATGAGCTATTGTGCAATTTCTCTGAAGTTTACCTCAAGTTGTCTAGCTCAGATAAACAACAAACACCATAAGACAATCAGATCTAGAATTTAACATCCACAAAGGTGTGTTATTGAAACATATTTTTTCTCTCTAAAACAACCCTCATCTTTAACCAGAGATAACCAAATCAGGACTGATTTATTTGAAAAACAAGTCCAGTTTTAGCAAACTTGGCCTAATCATTTACATAAGCTCAGCAAGAGTAATGATCGATCATATAGATCCTTTAGAATCTGCTTTGCTGGAAGTTCTTTTAAGGAATCTTTAGGTTGAACTTTTAGTAGCCTCTCTAGACCAGAAGCCAAGCACTTGCCATCAGACATGCCTGCAATCCCTGTAGATTTGGGCAGATTCCTCACCAGGATGTCCCCAAAGTATCCAAGTATCCTGAGGTCTCTGCACCTGCCAGAAAGTGACATTCTTTTCTCACCTGGTGGGGCTGCTGGGAACTCTGTAAGCAAGGTATCAGAACATTTCCAAGGGGCTTTATGGCTCCAGGTTTCATAAAGTCAACCTTAGTTCTTTAAAACTGTTTGGTCATATCTGAGTCTATACATGTCTTTCTCAAATATGACATTCTAGCCAAAGCCTTGGCAAAATAACCAATGTTTCCAATAATGTCCTGTTACAAGAAGAACAGGTTCTTTTTTAAACTTACGCAAATAACTATGATTGCCATGACAGAAAGAATACTTACTGAGACCTTTTTAATTTCAGAGGGTTCAGGTAGAGAGAAAAGTTCAATGCTTCGATTTGTTCACAAATGAATGCTTTATCATGTTTTTGTAAGTCGTAGATATCTTAAGAGAAAGTTTCCTTCATCTAGAAGAGTAAACATTAGAAAACCAGCAGTGTTTCAAACAACAGCCACAAAACTATAATCATCTTTTTGGTTCATTTAGCCCCATGTTATTAATTCTAGTTCAGTTTGAATGCAGCTTTTAGTTCTGGAAATTCTTACTCATTTCAGTTTTGATCTTAAGATACTGAAAACCTGCTTTTGTCCTAGAAGTAAATCCTTTATACGAAACTCCTTGAAGACAAAACTCATTTTGCAAGAGAATAAGAACAATTGTAAGTGACAAAAACTCAGAAATGGACATTGTTAATGATTTGAGAGTTAATTATGATGCAACTGACAAGGAAACGAAGTTATTTCTATGACACATAACACTTCAATAGCCAGAGTGATGACCTTATACCAGAATATAACATACTAAACAAACAAGCCTAGTTAGTCAACAAAGACTTTGTTCACAATTTAAATCTTGAGGACGTTTGTTAAAACCTTAGAAAGTTTTAAAGCACATGCCTAAATAGGATTAGGGATGTTAAAGACCTGATAAGGGCAAAACATAGAAACTTTCTTCTGGGCAGGCAAAGAAATAACAACTGTTTACATTTTCTTACCAAGAGCAGACCAACAATTCAAGAAAACTTGTCTTTCTGAACAGAGGGAAAGCAGACTTTCGATCTTATACAGGTGTACTTTAAAATCCATTCATTTCAACTTTAGTCCATTGCCGACCACACCTAAAATTCCATTGCAAAGTTTTCCCTTCATAAACCTTCTACAACTTTCCTTTGCATTCACATTTTGTCCCAAGCCATTTCTTTCCAATCAGTCTCATTTACAACAAAATTACCTTCTTTTACCGTCAACAAAAATGCATTCCTATTCCTTATACTTTTTTTACATATCTTCTACTTTTCTACACACAGTTGTTTCCCTTATTTCCATCAATCTTAATTACATTTAGCAGAATTTTGCATTCTTAGAAACCTTAGTCTCCAGTGAAAACTAAGTAGTAACCAATTGTGAACTGTTACAACAGAATTCTTTAGATGGCAAATTTATGAATCAGTTAAGCACACAACATGTTTACCAATAGATTTAAATATCCTTAGTTTCTTTGCAATAAGAAGTCAAAAGCACAAACCTACATCCAGTAATGACTTAGCAGTTTATACTATTTGGAGAAGATCTAGATGTCCAACAAATTTAATTCCATTTATCATCCAAGCAAAACTTTAAAGTTTCAGGTTACCAAGGACTTTGAAAGCTATCTTAACTATTACCCATGAAAACTTTGATAAGATAGACAATTAACCATCATTTTAGTCATCTTTTTGCTAACAAACTGCAACAGAGATAACACAACCTTATTTGAACTTCAGTAAACCTCAATAGAATAAGTTTCATGTTTACTGCTGATAACTTAAAAGACATGTCTATTTTAATTAAACCAACAAACTTAACTTATTTAAAAACTGAACTATGGTGTTGCCTGGGTGGCTCCGTCATTAAGCGTCTGCCTTTGGCTCAGGTCACGTTCCCAGGGTCCTGGGATCAAGCCCTGAGTTGGGCTCCCTACTCAGGGGGAAGCCTGCTTCTCCCTCTCCCACTCCCCCTGCTTATGTTCCCTCTCTCGCTGTGTCTCTCTCTCTGTCAAATAAATGCAATCTTTAAAAAAATAAAAATAAGAAAAATAAAAACTGAATTATGTTCCACCTGGATCCTCCCCATTGTCAATTTTTACCTGAGACCCTGGTGGGGAAATCTGGAGTGGGTGGTGGTAGGTACAGGGGGAGCTCTTCTTGCTCCTTGACAGTGAAGGCAGAAGGAGCCATGGTGCCTGAGGCACCGAGGATGGTCTAGAAGCCAGTAATGCAGGCCACACCCAAGGTGGTACAGAAACAGGGGAATGGGGAGGGGGAGACAGAAGAGGCAAAGTGCTGCCAGAAGGCAGAGAAAGTTCTCAGTTTTAGAGCTCATCTGCTCCAACAGAGGAGCAGATGCCATGTTTTCCCACCAATAAGGGGGAACAGGCAGTCCATGTCGGGCCAGAGAAGACAGGGAATTTCCCAGAAACAAAGGGAGTTTCAGCAGCTGCTTGGGAAATATTCCTTCAAGTCCCCGTCCCAAGGTAGACTAACCACAGTTGGCTCCAGTTACGGCCATTAACTAGGGAAATGAGTGCGGGAGAGGCCCCCTCATCTGTTAGGAGGAACAGTGAGAGAGAGAGTCAGAGCCCCCTTTGCTAGGGATGGCCTGTGTATCCTCCAGCAACCTGGGTTTACTAGGAGGAGGCTTATTTAGATAATTATCATCCCATATGTCAGGAGGGGGTTTACTAGCCAGATATATTCAGGCAAATACATTCTGCCCTGTTTGCTGCAGCAGAGATAAAACTGACGATCCTCCTGAGGCCGCACAGTGTTACAGGAGCTCAGTCCTTTCCTAAATTTTGCAATCTGAATTGTTTCCAGTGGGTTAGAAGCCCCCAGAAGAGTAAAGAGTGTCCATTACCACATCCTCCCCGACTCTGGGGTGGCATCCCACGCAGGATATGTCAGAGGTTCCCATGTGTCAAAAGTGACCGGAGGCATCCCTCAAACAAGACATCACTATTGATCACAATCCTGCCTTCCCGTGAAGGCATTCCTGCCACAGAAGGTCCGTAGGAAGGGTCCAGGCGTCCCTCCCCCACCCCATCGCATCCTAGGCTGCTGATGGGTGCCTGGTGAATGGACTGAAATACCCATGCCATGCCATCACATGCCCTGAAGGTTGCCTACTGCCCTGCCATTTTTAACCCATGGAAAATACTAGAAAAGTTTTACAAGGGGGAAATTATCAAAATTTGTAGTTTAAGTAGTTAGTAGAGGACATTGACAGGAAACAGTCAAGATGGAAATCCATCATGATCTAAGCAACATTCCAACACATGTAGTCATTACACCCAACTTCCCTAGGAAATGGTCCCCAGTAGGGTTTTAATTCAATTGGGTACCAGTTTCAGCCACTCCAATGACATTCCCGCGGCCAGAAGCAGCTAGACCAGGGATGTGGAAGGGATCACATTAGATCAATCAGGAGGAAACCTCACATGGGAGTCTTAAGACTGGCAGCCATCCTGGTGACTTAGATGGCTGTCCCGTGCGCAAGGCAGACAACTTTGTATAAGGGCAGGAATAAAGAGAGGGCATCGAATTTCTGGGTCTTATTACCATTTCGGCCAGGTACTAACTTTCAGCCAAAAGGCAGACTTTCTCCTCCCCATAGAGTAGCCTCAGCTGGAGAATTGCAGCCCGAGCAATCAACATGAAAGTGTTCCAGTAAGACCGGACTTCTTGAAAAGTCCCCGGAATGAGAGCAAAGAAAGAGAAGAGAAAGTACTTGCCAAGTTTGCACCTCGGCTCAGAATCCAGTTAAGATTCTGGACTCAAAGCCCCACGTTTGGGTGCCATATGATGTAGGAAAGACGATGATAGGGTTTGAAGCCTACAGCCAAGAAAGAATTCTTGAGACATCTTTGGTGCAAAAAGGTGATTTTATTAAAGCATGGGGACAGGACCGTGGGGAGAAAGAGTTGCACCAGGGTCATAAGGGGTGGTCCATTATATACTTTCAAGTGGGGAGGGGGTTAGGGATAGCGTAAGTCTCAAAGGAATTTGGAAGCAAGGTTTCTAGGACCTTGAGGGGGCTAGCTATTATTGGGAAAAGGTTATTTATTACGCTCTAATAAAACCTCAGTCACGAGACCTTTCAGATGTATACTGGTGGGCCACATGCTTGGGGGATGATTGCCAACATGTATCTTAGGGGGTTACAGATAAAGGTAATTTCCAAAGGAATTTTTATACATTAAAGTAGACTTATAGAATCTCGGTTGAGGGGGTGGAATGGTCAGGCTAGGATTGCCTTTTGCCCTTAGCAAAGTATTAACGTTGAGGCAGTTGAGTCCCTAGAGGAATGTCAGTCTGCTTGTTTTAAGGGCATATCAATGGGCTCTAGGTAGTAAGGAAATTTAATAATTTTTCTTCTGCCTTTGTTTCCCACATCCCTACCTTTATTGAAGAAATAATTTAAACAGCTAAGTATGGGTGCCTGGGTGGCTCAGTGGGTTAAAGCCTCTGCCTTCAGCTCAGGTCATGATCTCAAGGTCCTGGGATCAAGCCCCAAGTGGGGCTGCCTGCTCAGTGGGGAGCCTGCTTCCTCCTCTCTGCCTACTTGTGATCTCTCTCTCTCTAATAAATAAATAAAATCTTTTAAAAAAAGTGATACATACACATAATTAAAAAAAACAATACTACAAAATTTATAACAACAAAAAATAGAATCTTCGTGCTTCCTTCTCTATCCTCATTTACTCTCCCCAGAGACACCTACATTGTTTCTTCTGGTTTTTACACATATATTTATAAATAATAGGCTAAGCTGCTATGTACTGATTGATCAACTCAAAGTATTATCTATTAACTTTCTATTATAAATGGTGAGGATTTATCTCTTAAACGACCACTCCCGTTTTTCTCTCCCTTCCCACATAGTTATAGCACAATTTGTGTTTAAGTCATTATCACACAGAATGATGCGTGTTTGTCTCTAATGAGTCAAGTGCTGCACTATGATTATATTTACATCCCTGTACTGCTTTAACTTTCTTGGGTTTTTTTTCCCCCCTCAATGATTTCCTCAAATTTTCTTTTGTTTAATTTTTTCATTTCTCCCATATTCTTTAACAACTATAAAATCCCTCCCCATACTATTTTCCAGGTAATCACATGTATCAGGAATCTACTAGATATACTTATGTTGTTGTTTGTTTGTTTTTAAATCAGATACCTCTCTCCCTGAACCCTCCCCCAACCTTTGTTAATCTAGTCTATAGCTCTCTTGACAAACAGGGCCATTATCTGGGATTTTCCTTCAACCCTTTTATTCTTGGGCCCTCTGTTTCTGGATCCTATGCTATCTACATTGGTTTATTCCCTCACTTTGGCAGTGTATATCCATTAGTGACTTCCCTGGGGAAAAAAACCTGTAGAAAGTAAAATTTTTGACACCTTGCATGTCAGATATGGTCTTATTCTAACCTCACCCTTGGCTGATAGTTTAACAGGGTATAGATTTCAGATTGAATATCAGTTTTCTTCAGAATCTGACGGTGTTATTCCATTGACTTCTAAGTTTCAACATTGCTGTTGAAACATGGTGATGTGATTCTGATTGTGATCCTTCGTGTGACTTTTTATTATCTCTAGAAGATCTTAGGATCTTCTCTTCGCTCATGGAATTCTGAAATTTGATAATATATAATAGTGGCATTTTTTATATATATATTCAGTCATTGTACTGGGCATTCCAAAGGCCTTTTCTACCTAAAAACTCATGTTCTTTGGTACTAGAAATTTTTCTTAGGTTACTTTCTCATCATTTTCTCCACTCAGTTTTTCTCTTCTCTTTCCAGAATGTCTGTTGGTCAAATGTTAAACCTCCCAATGTATTCTTTACACAACTAGAAACTACACGTAAGTTTCACTCTGGAATTGCTCCAGTGATCTCTCACCTATCACCCTCTCTGGACACAGATACCATAAATCCACTGCTAATATTGGGAACAAGAAGCCAGAATCTCTTCTAGGTTTCTCAAAGCTATATATTTCTTTTTTTTCTTTCTTTTTTTTTAAAGCTGTATATTTTTGCTTCCACCTTTGCCAGAATGGATTCCTTTTCCACCTACTTCTTTGTGCTTTGAAATCACAGTTGCCCATGGGTTTGTCTGTTTAGAGAAAAGTCACATACCTATGCCTTCACTGCAAGAGGGCCCGAGATTTCAGTTCAACTTTAGGGATCTGCAGATTCGTAAGGTCAGAAATTCTCTAAACCTAGGAAGAATATTTATAGGCACTCAGCAGCAAGTTGATTCAGTTGGAGAGAAGATGGCAGTCAACAGAACTTTAGGACACTGGATGACTAGAGAGGAGATCTTTTTAAAGATAAGACAGTAATATTAAATATAACTAGTATTTGCTTTCCGCGCACCTGGGTGGCTCAGTGGGTTAAAGCCTCTGCCTTCGGCTCAGGTCATGATCTCAGGGTCCTGGGATCAGGCCTGCATCGGGCTCCCTGCTCAGCGGGGAGCCTGCTTCCTCCTCTCTCTGCCTGCCTCTCTGCCTCCTTGTGATCTCTCTCCCTCTGTGAAATAAATAAATAAAATCTTTAAAAAACAAAACAAAACTAGTATTTGCTTTCCAATTTTATGAAGGTGATAACATTTGTATATATTACATGCATATCACACACATAAAAAATTCTAAAATTGTCTCTAGGAAGTAAGCAGTCCTTTCATTCCTTTTTTTTTTTTTTGTCTTTAATAAGAATTAGCAATGTTGCCCCCTTCCCCCCCGACCCAGGTCAACTAGGTTTGTCCTTGGAAAGTTAGTAATGGCTGAATGGATTGGTACTATAAGATTACTATGACATTTTGATGTCATCTGTCTATGAATAGCTGCTTTGCCAGTCCATTAAAGAAAATTGCTGTGTGTCATTTTAATATATCATAATATGCTGTCAAAACCAGTGACATACAAATTTTCTATCTGGTAAATATAATTAGCTTGTAAATGTCTGTCTCCTCCATTATTGGCCTGAAAGCTCTGTCTTCTTCATCTTGATATTTCCTTATTCTTAATATGGAACCTATATAGTATTAAATGTATATTCCTAGATCAAATGCTCACCTCTGGTTCCAGGAACAATATATGAATATTTCTCATAAGGTACAAAGTTATACATGCTCTAAAATCAAGACAAGACAACCTACTGATTTGTCCAAACTCTTCCACACAATGCTAATCACATAATATTCAAAGTGTATCTGGAAAGAAAATACAATGCACAGAAATCTGCACACAACC
The DNA here is from genome assembly GCA_002007465.1 of Ailurus styani. NCBI lineage: Eukaryota > Metazoa > Chordata > Mammalia > Carnivora > Ailuridae > Ailurus > Ailurus styani. The sequence goes on from LNAC01000151.1 coordinate 2,435,162, forward strand.
TAGTGAGAGCAGGGAGAGGGGTTGTAACTTACAGCAATAGACATGGATGGCTCTCACTACAGGTGGCCCAGCAAATGAATTCTTGAATTCAAGTCCAGAGCATGAAGTGACTTTTTTTTGCCCCCTGAGCAGTATCCAGGGGCTTAGTTCAGAAGAAATGTGGGATCTGTTGTTAGAAATTTTAATAATAGCTTTTAGCATGAATCATTTGCCGGAATAGTAAATCAAGGCCTGACCCGGTCTGGGAAAGGAACTCTGAAAGCAAGCCCAGTACCCAGGCATATTAAAAACTGGAGTAAGAGCAAGGACCAGGACAAAAAGTCAGTAGACTAGCCATCCCTAGTGACTGGGCGAGATAGACTAGTTCTCAAAATGTGGTTCCCCCAACCAGGGGCAATGGAATCACCTGGGAACTTGTAAGAAATTCCCATTCTTGATTTAGAAACTGAATCAGAAACAATGGGGACAGAACTCACCAGTCTATTTTAAAAAGCCTTCCTGGTGATTCCGATGGACTGACTTTCAAGAGGACATCTAGAAGGTTAAATTTACTACTACCAACAACTACCTTCCTCCCTGAGCATATAAGATACATAGCATTCTACACACCATATCTGAATCCCATTCCTTTTTGGGGAGGGAGCTATAAAAACCACTGGGGTTTATTCCTGTCAGTGTGAGGCCTAGATAGTATAGTATCTGTAGGCACAACGTCTTCATTGTTCACATCTGGCAAAACAGCTGCTAGGGCAAATGGATTAGCTATTCTAATCTTAGTTCTGATATTAACTAGCCATGCAATCGTAGTAAAGTCACTCAACTTCTGTATGCTTTCATTTCTGATTTCTGAAATGAAAGGAATGAATTAAAGATTGCTAAGGTCTTTTACAGCTTAAAAATACTTAATCAATCCCAGATTTTTGGATTGAAAAGACCCAGCATTTTTAAAAGTAATGGACAAAAAAAGGCAGTGCATAAGAGAATATAGGCAATGCTATTTTTTTGCATTGTTACAAATGCCCTTTGGTGATATAAAAATGATCATATAAGCCTTATGATAAACCCACCTCTACTGCAAGAGGGGCTGGTAAGAATTTCAATTCCCAGCATAAAAATCCTACTTCTAATTACTGCAGCAGAAAGGAATGGGTAATTGGTGACTATGGTTTCATGGAAATGTCACTCTAACATGTATCATTTATATTCAAAACTGGATTATATGAAAATTCATAATTGCTAAATCAGTCACACTTCTCAATTTCCCATGGCTGGGATTAATATTATTAGGTTTTTTTTAATAGATGAGAAAAACATTGAACACTCAAGAATTTATCCAAAGTCAATGGTTATATTAGAATAAGTTCCTTATTCCTTATTTGGAAATCATTCTGCTCAAATCCTTGTGTTAGAGGTGGAAGGGACCTTGACAATTATATAGTTCAAACTCCTCATTCATTTATGCCTAAAAATGAAAAAAGCAAAGAAGTATAAGAGAATATGTGGATATATTTGGTTTGCTACATAATAGCTGTTGATTAAATGTATCTAAAAATTCCATTAAGAGGCAGTATAATATAATGAAAATAAAGTAGACATTATAGCGATCAGTTAGACCTCTACTGAAAACCAGCTCTGCAGTGGTCAAATTAACTTCATTATACCTCATTTTTCTCATCTGTAAAATGGGGATAATACTATCCTATGGGATTGTTGTAGGGAGTAAAATTGAAATTACGTATATAACAGCACCTGCTACAAACTTGACCTTTAATTGCTGCTCAGTAAATGGTGGCTATAACTACTAAATAGAACTAAGGTGTAAGCACCTCCTACAAAAAAAGATTTTCAAGAATGTTAATGAAACCAGTCAGCCATATTTGTATGTATTTTGTACATATAAACACATGTAACCTGAAAACCCTATAGCATGTAGGTCAAGTTTTAAAACTTTAAAACTTTCTTGCTCTGTTTTCTCAGTTCTTAAGTTTCTCATCCAAGACAAATATTTTGCCATTTCATCCATAAGTACAAATTTGCCACTTGTTAAGATTGAATTCTTAAATCTTAATATTAGATTACTAATTATTTCTTATTGTTTAAATCATTACTGTCTTTCTCCAGAATCTATTAGTCCTTCTCTAGAGGTTAAAAAAAAAACCAACCAATAATTAGTATTTGTATTAGACTGGGTTCCATAGAAGCAGAGCCTGAGATAGGGATTCAGGCACACATGATTTCTGGAGGGACTGTTCTTCAGGAAGAACTCAATAAAGGAATGAAGGAAGCTGCAAGGGGGAGGAGAAATAGCCACGAGAGTGACATCTCAGATGAGATCCGGCCTTAGCCTGATCCAGAGATGAGGCTCTGAAGCATAAATTACTGCACAGAAATATCACCTTGAGGCTGAAAGGATCAGCCTTTTGTATGTCATATATTACACTCTCAGCCATTGGCTTTGGGAGGAGCGAGCAGTTTGGGTGGTGACGCCCACTAGCCAAAGGCAATGTCAAGTCTCTGGAGAAGGGGAGCAGCTGTGCACCGCCCTCAGCAGACAGCACTTTCAACACTGGGAGCTGGGTTCCTGGACTGGTTAAGGGGATGGGGGAGGTACACCAACAGGATAGCTCCTTCCAGGAAAGTTTCTGAATCCAGGATTTTTCCTTTGCACTCACAGCATCCTGAATAATAATTTCAAGATTTCTATGAGCTGAAATCTAGTTCACATTCTATAGCCAAGTCGTAGGCCCTGGCACCCAGAGGAGACACTTTTTGCTAATTCCTACAAAAGCACTGAGTAGACTATCAACATCCCTTGAAGCATTAGCTACAAGTGAAGGGCTTCAGTAGGGCCAGGAAAGCAATACTGACAAATGTTTAAGGAAAAAATAATAGCTGTAGGGATGCCTGGGTGGCTCAGTGGGTTAAGGCCTCTGCCTTCAGCTCAGGTCATGATCTCAGGGTCCTGGGATTGAGCCCTGCATCCAGGGCTTCCTCCTCTCTCTCTCTCTGCCTGCTTGTAATCTCGCTCTCTCTGTCAAATAAATAAATAAAATCTTTTAAAAAAAATAATAGCTGTATACAAATTTTCCTTTCATCAAAGCCCAATAATTGTTTTTCTCTGTTTGGTCATCACTTAATCTTGATTTTAATTGCTACCAGTGAAAAACAATCATTTCTTAGTCTCTAAAGCATCCGGGGGCTTATATTTTGTTTGGGTTTAGACTCTGGCCTTTGGCTGTGACCCTAGAGTACTGTGAGACTTCAGAGAAACTTTGGCAATCAAAAACCCGCAGAGGGGTACCTGGGTGGCTCAATGGTTAAATGTCTACCTTGAGCTCACGTCATGCTCTCTGGGTCCTGGTCCATGTTGGTCTCTCTGCTCAGCAGGGAGTCTGCTTCTCCCTCTCCCTCTGCTCCTCCCCACCCCTAACTCATGCGCGCTCTCTCTCTCAAATAAGTAAAATTAAAAAAAAAATACCCATAGAGATGCTCATATCAGTCATGGTCCACCTAAGGAATCATAGATGAAGTATTTAAGACAGAATGGATCTAACTCAGAGTAAAGATAACATGTGGAATCCGATTATGAGTAAATGATTTAAAAGCTAGTAAAGAGCAGAAACTTTGAGTGAGAAAAGTCCTGTCAAGAGAAAATGAATTTGGAAATACGTATGTCCTGCTATCTCTGAAGAAGACACAGGGACTGGGAACTTACAAGGCTACATACAACCTTCTAAGGTTATTTTAGCAAGTAATATCATACCTGTCCTTGAGAATTTGCTATCAAACCAATTTCTCACCCTTCCTCTGTCTGTTCTGTATTGTAAAGGAGTGACTCCTACAAGGGTACAATTCCCAGTTTCCAAATCAGCTGATTTCCATCTAGGTTCAGTTCATGAGAGGCATTTTCAGGACTGGAGGACTGAAGAAAGAGAGAAGTCAGGAAACTTTAGTTTTTTGGTGTTCTTTTTTTTTTTTTTTTTTTAAAGATTTTATTTATTTATTTCACAGAGGGAGAGAGA
>LNAC01000151.1:2439343-2512059 GCA_002007465.1 Ailurus styani
TTTTTTTTTTTTTTTTTTTTTTTTTCCTTTTCCCGAGATGGCCTTTCTGCTTCCACTGATGAGGCCAGCTGAGATTCCAGCTACTGCTCGGTAGGTATCTCTGGTTCCTCCTTCCCCCTTTGTCCTTCCAGACTCAAAATTCTAATGACTTTCTCTTTCTGCTAATCTCTCTTTCTACTGTCCCCTGTTTGGTTTCTCAGCATTCTCAGCATCTGTGAAAACAATAATCAGATTCCACATATTACCTTTACTCTTCCATATTTTCCTATAATAGATGCCTCTTCTTCTACAAAAGCTAATGTTCATACAGCCAAGTAGTGGTGGCCATGTTTATATTTTGTGACCTTGCCCTTAGAAAGTCAATCTAAGGTCTAAGACCCTCCAGTAGAAAATTGGACCAGGGCTGAACACCTAATCTCAGCTGGGCCAGTCAAATTTGTTTCTTGAGATCTGGGAATCATATGTGCTAGATGTTAGTGCACACTAATTCCATAAACTGAGGACTTGTAAATGCAAGGAATGTGCGGTGCCCATTTTCTACTGTGTGCATGAAAGAAGAGAAAGAAATTTGCAGGGAGAAATCAGAATGAAGCAAAGATGGGAGTTCATGTGACCCTCCCAGATTGGGAGATCCAAGGGAGAGTAGCCTGTCTCCCTGCTGGTGGTCCAGTTCCTAGTTGACACCCAGTACGATACCCTGCTCTTAGATACTAAGAAATACTCCATTATCCTACATAAATTCCTCTTTTTTGCTTTATTCCAGGGAGGGGGCATGTTCTATCACCTGCGACTAAAAGATCCTTGTCTAAGCTAACACTTTAATTTAAATAAGTCATTTAAAAATTAAGTTACATATTTTCTTTCTTATATTTCCTTTTCTTCTCCTTTAAGATAGGAAGATACACGCAGTGGAATATGGATATATATATATTTTCCATCTGGATATCTTCATATTGAAGCTATTGTATGTTTATGTTATATTCAGTTAGACTGGGACTTTGAACCACTGAAAGAGGAAAGCCCTAATAAGCATCAAAACTGACTTGGTGTGTTGATTCAGTTCCTATGTAATGATGGTATCTACATGAATGCAACATTAAAATGACTGACACACGTAAGGAGAACATGTGACCCTGTCACAATTTCCTGTTTTAATGAAGGTTCATATAAGATCTCAGTCTTCCCCAGGCTCTCCAAGCACCATTGGATTTACGGGCCATAAGAGACAATTGCCAGACCACCCTAGCTCAGGCTGAACTTATTGGAAAGTCTTCTTTTACTCTCGGCTTCACTCCATTTTTTTTTTTTTAAGATTTTATTTATTTATTTATTTATTTATTTGAGAGAGAGAGAGAGAGAGAGAGAGAGAGAGATCACAAGTAGGCAGAAGGCAGGCAGAGAGAGAGGAGGAAGCAGGCTCCCCGCTGAGCAGAGAGCCCAACGTGGGTCTCAATCCCAGGACGCTGAGATCATGACCTGAGCCGAAGGCAGAGGCTTTAACCCACTGAACCACCCAGGTGCCCTTGGCTTCACTCCAAAACAGCAGTTNTGAGAGAGAGAGAGAGAGAGAGAGATCACAAGTAGGCAGAAGGCAGGCAGAGAGAGAGGAGGAAGCAGGCTCCCCGCTGAGCAGAGAGCCCAACGTGGGTCTCAATCCCAGGACGGACGCTGAGATCATGACCTAAGCCGAAGGCAGAGGCTTTAACCCACTGAACCACCCAGGTGCCCTTGGCTTCACTCCAAAACAGCAGTTCGCAAACACTGGATAAATAAATTGAAATAAGGCACTTGATTGTATCTACTGACATAGCCATCCAAACAGCAGTTCGCAAACACTGGATAAATAAATTGAAATAAGGCACTTGATTGTATCTACTGACATAGCCATCCAAAGAGGTCCTACCAAGTCTCCTTTTTAACTGGAAAGACATGTTAGGAATGGCAACATGCCCTTCATTACGAAGAAGATATTTTTACATGTCCTCCTGAAACATCCCTATGGTATCAGACTTCTGTATTTGGTGGTATTCATTTCCCCATCACATTCATTTATCTGACCAAAGTACGTAAGATACTTGCAAACTCCTGATCTACAGGTCAGTTTCAGTGTGATGTTGTTTTATGCAGTGAACTAACATGATATCAGGTGGAATGGGAACATGGTCCAGGAGGTGTGACCTGTGCTTGAGAAATGAACCGATCTGTGAACCTCACAATATCCTTCCAATAAATTCCCCTTTGCTTTGGTTATTCAGGGTCAGTCTCTATTGCTGGAACTGGAAACCCTAGGTGATTCTAACATTTCTACCATAAAAGCTGGTTGCAAGTAACATATCATAGGGAAGGTGGGTTATTTGGAATTGGTTATCTGGCTGTGAGGGGCAAGAGGCAGTGAAATGGTCATTCACATTCTAAGTTGGGAAATTAGCATTACATTATTGCCTATGGTTATTACAATCTAGAATTTATTGGGATTCCAGAAAGCTCTAGGGCAGGGGTCCGCAAACTATAGCTAGGGCTCAATCTGGCCTGCTGCCTGTTTTTATAAATAAAGCTTTATGGGAACACAGCCATGCTCATTCTTTAAGTATTAACTATGACCGCTTTCATGCTCCAATAGCAGAGCTGAATAGTTGCAACAGAAACATGTATAACCCACAAACCTCAAATATTTACTATCTGACCACTCACCGAAAAAGCTTATTAACCCTTAATAGGTAATTAAGCATTTTTTTGCCATCAAATAATAAAGATATGAAGAATTCAGTAACTGTGAGACAGCACTGAATACATGAACCAGTGAGAATGACAAGCTCTTGTCTATAAATTCCTGCCTCAGAGCACAGCCTGATACTCAGGGACATTCTGTGATAATTCCGAAAAACACGTCTCTCTTGGACAGATAGGACTATAGGACTGAGATCACCAGAAGTGAAGTTCATGATTTTATCCACAGTTGCTGAACTAATGACTTGTGGATTAGAGTATCTTAAATACTTTCCAATGAGATAGGGATAACCATTAAAATTACTCATAACGAAGAAACTCACTGGCTATTTTACTGTAAATTTCTTTTAAGAATCATTGACCTTTTTTATAATACAGACAGCTCGAATTCTATCCTTCAAATGACAGCAAAGGTAACTCAATACGCAGCATGTCAGACATCTCTATGCTCACAGAAGCATAGCATTTTGCCCTTCCTAAAGCCTTCCACCTGCTGTTCTCTACACTTCTCTGTGAACTTGCTCCATCTTTCCTACACTTTAACTATTTTCTTCTTCATTGGCTTTCTCTAATCTACATATAAATATGCTCAAATATCTGTCAAATTAAAATTAAAACTACTCTGATTGTTTAGTTACTATCCTGTATCTCTCCTTTTCACAGTCAAGCTTCTAAAAAGATGTAAATTCACTGTCCCCATTTTTTCCTTTGTCTTTCACTCATCAAGCAGTGTGAGCTTGTTTCCACCCCTAAATTCCGGTGTCTAAGCTCAGCAGTGACTTAGTAACTACTGAATCCCCCCGAAATTCATTAGTTATGTGACATATTGGTAGCATTTGACATTTTCTCTTCTTTGCAGGCTCTCTACTGCCAGTCAATCCATAATCTGTCTCTCCCACTAGTCTGATCACTCACTCTGTTTTCCCTGTGGGCTCTGCATCTTAAAACTATCGATCCACCCAGAGTTCCATCATTTTGCTTCTTTTCTTTGACCTTGAATATAGTAGGAGTCCTAACAAGATCTGGTGGCTAGATTAATTCTAATTTGTTAATCCTATTTGTCAGAATAACATAAGCAAGCATTTATCGAACGCTTATTGCATGTCAGACACCTTATTTGGTGCTTTAGATATAGTCTCATTTAATCCTTTTTTGGTTTATGGGAAATATTTTTAGCATCTCTTTTCAGATTTAGACAACTTGCACAAGTCAGTGAGAGAAAAATCTGATTCAAAGCTGCTTATTTTGACAGATGGCCTATACCCTTAACAGTGACACTATTACTGTCCGTGGCTTTTTACCGTCATCTTTGTGATTCCCAAACATCTGTCCAGACTTCTCTGCTGAGCCCCAGATCTGTAGCTTCAACTGATAAGCTTCTCTAAGTCATCACGTACAAATCTGAACTCATACTCTTTGTTCCCAATCTTTCCTCTTCAGGTGTTCCCTACCTTAGTGAATAGCACAGCCATATACTCCTTCCCAATCAGAAACTTCAAGACCATTGGGTCCTCCCATCCCTCACACTGTCCCTGTCCTCTAAACTCCAGTCACCATGTCCTGTCAGTTTTACCTCCTTTAAGCTCTCTGTCCAGCACCTCTTTCATCTCTTCCGCCTGTACCCCAGATCAGGCCATCCTTGACCGCCTGCCTTAAGAGTCTCCTGCTTTTACTCTCACTGCCCTGCCCCCCAGTTCATCCTGCACATTGTTGCCAGCAAGCAGACGAGAAGCTCAGCATGTTACCCTCCCTACTAGAAATTCTTCAGAGGTTCCTCATTGCTTACAGGGTAAAATTTCAGTTCCTTACTTGGATGTGTAAGGCCCTTCAGCACGTCTTCCTTCTCACCGACTCAGCCTTGTGCTCTGGTAGCTCCCCCTCCCTCGCCCCTCATACTTCGTGCCCCATCAGTATTTACAGTTGCCTAAACAGGCCCCATTTCTTACACCTTATTCCCTCCGCTTGGAATGCCCTCTCTCCTGTTTCCTTGTCTGTGTGTGTGGCAAGCTTTCCTTCAACAACCAGGTCAAGTATTTACCACTTTTGTGAAGCCTTTACCGAATTTCCCAGGGGAGGTGCCCCTTTTTCCTCTGTGCCCACATCGCAACTTGCATATAATTCCACTACAGCTTAGAATGAATTAAATGTGTTTGTACTTACCTGTTTTCTCATGTGATTCTAAAGAGGTGGATCCTGTAATTTTACATGTGTATATAGATTTTTCTTACACACGATCCCCTACCGCCTGGCACAGATTCTCAAATATTTGTGGATTAACAATTAAAGAAACATAAAAGGGAAGGTAGGAAAGAAAGCAAGGAAGAGAGAAACAAAAGGAGGACCTTTCAAAGTTCTAAAAAAAGACTCCGGATTCCTTGTAGTTCTCTATCTTCTTTTCTTTTAAATAATCTTGGCCCTCCCAGTGTAAAATACCTGAATCATGACTAAGACTTCTGTTCTCACATATTTAAACACAAATACTAATGCCCCTCTCTGCAGCCGAGTAGGTTCCTTCAAGATTTTCCTATCTTTATTGGAAGATCTTTTGCCAGGTATCAGCTTCTCCAATCTTACTTCCCATCCATCGACACTCCTGATGCATAACAATTTCATAAACAAAGAAAGCCAAACTTTCTTTTGAAAGTGGAAATAACTCTTAATGACAGAAACACATTTAATAATAATACTGGATTGACCAAGAATCATATATTATATTTAAATAATTTGTCTGAATATATTTCTATTGCAAAAAATGCAACATCAAAGACTTAGAAGCTAATCATTTTGAACATTTTATTCATCAATCAAGATACATATTAATCAAAAAACTTGTCAATTTCTCAAGGAAATTTTTGCATCTTATTTCTTTTGAATTAACAAAGCTACAAGTGATAAAGAAAATGAGTTGTTACTCTGAAGGTGAATAAAGATGATAACCAAGTAGTGATGCTGCCTGTATAGAACAATCTTCTTGCTTTCTAAGCAAGTCGGAGCAGGGGTAGAGAAGAGAGACCAGGTCAGGTATGGGTAAAGAGAGAAACTGACAGTCTACAATTGTCAGGGAAGCAATATTGTGGGCACTTTTGCAAGTCAAGGGTTTAAAACATAATCATTAGTTGGAGAAATCACTGCTCTTAACATATGACAGTATTCGGTGTCTGTTAATTCTATGGGAAACATGGTAAAAAAAGGGACTTAAACAATCTTTCTCTACTATTTTGCCCTTATTCCCTTCTTCGTTTTCATAAACTTCTCAAAAATAGTTCCTGCTAATGAAATGGTTTGTCTTTTCAAACTTAATCTGTTAGATGGCAAATATTTATGTATGTAGAAGAAAACATAACTTTTCAATATTGAAATGATCAAAAACTAAGACTTAAAGGAACAACTGCTTTTGTAATCCCTCTTTCTGTAGTCAGCATTTCTTCAGCTAATGAGCTACCAAAATACTGCGGGTCTTTATCTTAGTCTTCATATTTATTTAAACCAAGGCTATGAGTGAAGCAAACAATATGCCCTTCCTGCTTCCTTAGTGTAACAAAACATTGTCCCAAGGAGGTTTAGTCTCTGGATATGTTCTCTCACTTTCTCCTGTTAGGTCAGGTTTCATTTTTTATCTTTCTACTCTTCCTTTAGCTTTTTCAATTTCCTTCCGAAGATATGCTTTCCAAGGCCATCTCCTGATATTTCTCTCATTTGTCCATTGCTGTTGTTCTATAACATTACTTACTCTTTTTTTGATAAATAGGTTCTTAAGGTTCCCACTCTCCAGCTTCTGTTCCTATAGTTCCTGATTCACAGTGTCTACTAAATTTGGATTACTAATAAGTTCTATTCTGTTCTGAAGGACATTTTGTTGATATCTTTCCTATTACGAAAAGGTTCCTAATTTTAGTTGCTACAGAACTCTTTGTATTACAAAAAGACTTTTCTTTTTGTCATCAATAATTGTTGCCTTCTGTTCTCTTGATTTTCAAAGCATACGAGTCTGTCCTTAATTAGAAATACAGAACACCAGGACTCGAAAACCATCTCAGGCAGCATAAAATGTAATTTTTTGCTCTTCAGCTACTCTCAAACCCAGTAAGAAATGTGAGATATAGAAAAGTTGTCAATGGAAATGCTCCCCATTGAAACCCCTAGGTGACCTAACTTTTATTTTTGTACTAAATTAGATCCCTGGAAGGCTACATAGTTGTACCACATTAAGTTAAACCTTTTGTGGGATCTGAATGCATTAAGTTATACTTTCAAATGCACTAAGTTATAGCTTAAAAACTCTTGACTTCAATAGAAGATTGTTATAAGAAAAAATGTTCACTTTTATATTGAGTATAAAATTATTGTTTGGGATATTTTTCTTAAGTAATATGAGTTAATAGGCTCTATAAAAGTGCTTACTGAGAAATTTCTCTTGGAATTTAGTTGCAGGGAATAGGCTCTCCGGAAGTGTTGACATAATTGTTCTTTTCTGATAAGAGCTGTAAAATAATATACTTCTACTCCATCCCCCAAAAGCCCCACCTGCCCGACCTCAGCCTAATAGGATACTCAGAAGAAAATCTGATACTCAATCACATGAACTATCAGTGTCTTCAAAATTTCCAATATTTGCATGAAACCTTCTGATGTCTGCCATCTCCTCGCCCTCCCACAAGAATTTATATTCCCACTTTAATCAGATGTCTTTTTTTTTTGCTTTAACCAATGTATTTTAAAAGAACACTTGGGTTTGATGTGCTAGCTATATTTTTAATTCATATTAAAATAAATATTAAGCTATTAAAATAAAAAGTTATTATACACATCATGCTAAAATCATCTCATACAATCCGTGGTATAATTATCATCTATTGGAAAACACTGAGCTGTGTTAACTTTTAGGAATGATTTATTTTGGTTCTGATTTTCTACTTAATAACTTTACTGTATATATCTTTTGTTGCCTCAAGATAACTGGCTAAAAGGGGACTCAGCAACAGGTGGTAGAATTCTAAGTATAACAAGCTCATGCAAAAAAAAAAGAAAAGAAAAGAAAGAAAAATTTTAAAAAAAGAGAGTTTATGGGTTCTCATAACTGAAAAGACCAAGATAGACTTCTTAAGGCTTAGGTGAATATCTAGGGCTCATTGATGTCAGTAGGTCCCAGCATTTCCTTCTCCACATTTCTTTTTTTTTTTTTTAAAGATTTTATTTATTTNTCAGCAACAGGTGGTAGAATTCTAAGTATAACAAGCTCATGCAAAAAAAAAAGAAAAGAAAAGAAAGAAAAATTAAAAAAAAAAAGAGAGTTTATGGGTTCTCATAACTGAAAAGACCAAGATAGACTTCTTAAGGCTTAGGTGAATATCTAGGGCTCATTGATGTCAGTAGGTCCCAGCATTTCCTTCTCCACATTTCTTTTTTTTTTTTTTAAAGATTTTANGTGTTGGCTCCCTGCAGCTCCAGGACTTAGCACCTGCCCACTTAGCAATTTGAAGAAAAGCTACACTGCTCTTTCCCCACAACCTGAGCAGCAGTCTTCAGTCTGGCGCTCATTGCCCCCAGGGTCATTGCTCGTTACCACCGCGGCATACAGTGTGCAGTGTTCTAACCGGTAAAGTTTGGATCATGCACCTAGGGGAGATGGGCCGGTTCTTCCCACACCACACATGCTTGTAGAAAGGTAGATAGTTTCTAAAGTAAAAGAGGGGTGTGGTAAAAGAGCTGGTATGGACTCAGTGTTTGTGTTGGCTCCTCCCAGGAAAACCTTTGGAGCTAAACTGGCCCTTTAGAGTATTCCCACGATGGTGTCAGTCAGTCACTGGATGGAAGCCACCACAAAAGGGGCATTATCTTGGGTGATGTGGCTCTCTACAGTTGGAGCAATCCCTGTAGCGGCTGACAGCAAAAAGCTGCCTGCCAGTAGCCCTTCCAGGAGCAGAGGGTAACAAGTCCTCCGGGAGGAGGATCTGAGTGACTCCTCACAATGTACACCACAGTGGACCATCTCATGCGGAAGATTACAAGATGCAAACATCTATCTACTTCATAGTTTACATAGTCCTTTTGCAAAGAGTCACATGGAATATTATAGCTACCTCAAAACCATAAAGGAAAGAGATTCGAAGGAAAGAAAAGTGAACATTTATTAATATAAGGTAAAATGGGACAGGCAGATTTTTGGGCTTCATAGACCAATGAAATTGCCCTTAAAAATTGAGATGACAAACATAAGGTTACCGGCTTTTATATTTACCAAGTAAGAATTTTTTTTAACATTGTCATTAAAGAAACAGGTTATTTTAAACCAAAAGTTAGGATGGACACAATACCAGAATAAAGGACAACTTATGTTTAAATAAATCTACCTTCCTAAAAATGTACTGCCTTGTTATTTATCTTACTTCATCACGGACAGGAGAAAAGTATGTCACCAATAGTGTGACGGTGAACTTGTATTTAGGAATCATTACCATATGTGAGATTAATAAGAAACCCAAAAAACAAAAAAACAAAAAACAAAAAAACACCAAACAATGTACTGCGGAAGTTCCCTATAGGATACCTGGGAAAACTTTGTAAGAAAGGTGATATTCAATCTGGACAGTTCTTGAAAAGCTGGGTAGCAGGATGAGTCAGGGAAAAGGTTTCAGGTTACACGAAGAATGTAGGCAAAGACACGGAGATTGAATAGGGTAGGTGTAATCACGTAAAAAATGAAGTAATCCTGCTAGGAGGGACATTCGTCATAGAGAAGAGTATTGAGCAATGAAAGCAAAATATGTTGAGACTTGGTTTATTCAGGAAGCAATAGAGAAATATTAGAGGTTTTTGAGCTAGGAATTTACATTAGACTTGTACTTTAAGAAAAATAACTTATTAGTAAAGAGGTTTTATTTATGGAATATGCTGAAAATGGACTATATGGTAGAGTTTCTGTGTCTTGTTATAAAGCTCTTGTTGTAGTCTGTGAAAGGTAAAAGGAAGACACAGATTAGAAATGTGGCATTGAGAATATTAAGGAGGAAATGGATGTGGTAAATAGAATCAACAGGATTTGGCCATGTATTGAATATAAGAGCTTAATGAAAAGGAAGAGAAACATAGTGGTAGTTCCATTAATAGAAAAAGAGAGTGAGCAAGAGATAAACTTTGAAAAAAGATAAAATGTTCAGTTGCAGGCATCATAAATTTAAATATTGTGCCTTAGGAAGAGTAGGCTGGAGAAAAAGTCTATTTCTTTTTTTTTTAATTTTATTTATTTATTTGACAGAGAGAGAGAGAGATCACAAGTAGGCAGAGAGACAGGGAGAGAAGGAAGCAGGCTTCCCGCTGAGCAGAGAGCCCGATGCGGGCCTCAATCCCAGGACTCTGAGATCATGACCTGAGCTGAAAGCAGAGGCTTTAACCCACTGAGCCACCCAGGCGCCCGAAAAAGTCTATTTCTAAAAATGCTTTTCCTTGCTTGCTATTATATTGTGAACTGTTCAGCTTCACCCAACAATTAAATGAAAGCAGTCTTTGCTCTGCATGTTCATTGATTCTTGTTCATACCAGAGCTGTTTCCTTACTCCTCGCTGAGATCAAACCTGTGTCTACACAGTACCATGCAAAATGAGAGCTGCCTGTATGTAGATTTCAATAACTGTCTATCAGGGTTGCTGTACCTCAGTACTTGGTGTTTTGAACTGGATAGTTCTTTTTTTGGAGGGCTGTCCTATGCATATCCTGTGTACAATGTTTAGCAGCATCTCTGTCCTTGACCCATTAGATGCCAGTAGCATACTCCATTGTGACAGTCAAAGATATGCCCAGACAGCACCAAATATCCCCCTGGGAAGAAAAATAGCCCTAGTGGAGAACCACTGTGATATATGTACAAGTAGATATAGATTTACAAATATAAATTGAGCTTTGTAGTGAGAGATGAACCTCCTTATTTTTGATCCATGTTGTGACTGATGGTAAAATGCCCAGTTGATGGTATTAGGACCACTCCATGACCAACATTTCTGTCCTCATTACATCTACACAAAGATTCAACTTTGTTTAACAGCCACTGGTGAAATGAATTGACTTTATTGCTTGTACTTCCGTGTCTTTACTTCACGGAGTCATGGTTACTTTGCTCTAAAATGGAGAGAAACCTATGTTGCTGGATATCAGGGGATTCTGTCAGCTGCTGCTCTCACACATTCTTCTAGAGCCATTACTTACATTTGAAATTGTATTTGATTTCAGTCTACCCAACTTGTTATTCTCTTTACCTCATCATTCATGATGTTTGTAATCCTATATTTTTCCTCCATATAAATTCGAGTAATAGAGTTAGACTATAAAGTTTTACCTTTCTGCTAGTATAGTTGTTGCAATCTAAAAACTTTTGGTTGTTATAGTATTTCAGGATTTTTGTTATGGGTACTTTCTACATGATGCCAATTACTTGGATTTGGAGAGAAGTCACTAAAACCAGAAGCAGAGTGGTTAGTGGGTAGAATCCATGGAAACAGCAACATCCAGAGTTCAGACAAGAGTGGGCACCAACATCTAAAAGTGGAGCATCTCGATGGATGGCAAGGGCATCTCAGTGGGTGGCAAGAGCATAATCAGATATGTGATACTCTGACATCTAGATGCAGTTGCCATCTGAGAGCCTGGTGTACAAAAAATGGGCCTTCCAACCATTACAATGATGTTTCTGGTAAAAAAAATTCAAAGCCAGAGGCTGAAGTGGTGGGAATGAGCAACTAGGCAAAAAACACTGGGACTGAAGCTAAGAATTCAGGACAAGGGCGCCTGGGTGGCTCAGTGGGTTAGGGCCTCTGCTTTCGGCTCAGGTCATGATCTCAGGGTCCTGGGATCGAGGCCCGCATCGGGCTCCCTGCGCAGCGGGGAGCCTGCTTCCCCCCCCCTCTCTNCTCTGCCTGCCTCTCTGCCTCCTTGTGATCTCTCTCCCTCTGTGAAATAAATAAAATCTTTAAAAAAAAAAAAAAAGAATTCAGGACAACACAGGAGTCCAGTGATTTGAACTACACAGTAAAAATTGTGACTTATGGAATAGTAAATGAAACCATAGGTATGGTATCTTTGGAACAAAATTATAGAAAAGTGGTTTAAAACCAAGTTTTGCCTGATGAAAATTGGTTGGTTACTTCCTGCCTGAAGTCAGAAGGAAATGCCATGGCGCGGGCAAATCAAAGGGCCCAGAGGACTATCTGCCTGCTGATGGCCCACAGAAGCCAATAGCTGATATTACAGTTAAAAAGCTAGATTTGATGGCAGGCTATACAACACTCATGAAAAAGAATTAATGCCAACTATGGATGACACACCATGATATCTCCTAATAGTCAATGGTTGTCTTGATTTAGCTTTCTTTTTTCTATGTCATTAGAAAGATTAGAATATTTTTATGATAGTCTAAGTCTATTCTTGACTATGGAAACTACTGGATGTGTTTAGTCTTTTTCCTGATTCTTGCTCAAACTTATTCTTTGCTTCTTTAGATTTTACAATCAGTTAAAAATTTTTTGCTGTTAATAGAACAAATTGTCCATGTGCTCTTCTTGGATGAGTTTCTGTTTGTTAACTTGCATAGGAAAGAACTATGCAAACTGTGATTTAACAGATTTGAGTCTAGTTTTACATTTAAAAATATTAGATATTTATTATTTCAGTTATTTAGTAATTGTATTTAGGAATAATAAGTTTGTTATTCTTTTTAATTATTTCCCTCTTTTTAATGGAAAATTAAGAAATATAACTTGATCATTACATGAGATTACATTATTGGTTTATAAATTTCACATTAACTTGTGCTAGTTCAATTTTTATACTAGTTCAAAAAAAAGAGATAACTACAGTGGATTTATATGCTCTTGGGATAAATTTCATCACATAGAATGTTTTGACTTGGTAGGTATTTCTCTGATGATATTAGCTTTCAACAACCCAGTTTTACCAGTGTATTTATGTTCTTTATATCAACCAACTCATCATTTGAGTCAGATCTTTACTGTTTGCTTTACTTAAATCCCTCAAGCTTGTGATTCAGAGCTCACCGAAATCTCAATCTAGATAAAAATTTTTAATTGTTCAAATTGAGCTTTCTTCTTTAGCAATGTTCATTCTTTGTTTTAACCTCTCCCCTCACGTTCTCTGCTTTCTATTAATGAATTCATTTAGTCAATCAATAAATCTAAATCCATCCATCCCTTCATCAAACACTTGTTCCACACTATGTCATGCATGCTATTTGGCTAGGCAGAGGAGAATCAAGGGGCATGAGACATGGCCTCACAAGCCAGATTCTTGCCTTTATGCTTTGCTTACTCAGTGGATTGCCCTTCAATTAGTGAGCAAATGCTGTCAATTCTGCCACTTATTCCTGCCAGATCTGTGCCTTGCTGCTCTGACCAGTCTCCATTACCATCACCCTAGATCAGATGTCTATCTTTTGTCATTAGGATAACTGGAACTGCTCATTACTGAAACTCTCTTCCTCTGATTCATATTCAGCTCTGCAGTCACAGCATCTTCCTGAAATGCAAGTCAGATCTTGTCACAAGCTACTCAAAATCCCTTCAATATCTTCCATTCCCCTTACAATGACGTCCCAATCTTTAACATTCTTTTCCTGATCTGGCTCACGTATATCTCACCTATCCGATCCCTTGACACTTTCTCTCCCAAAACTCTGCAGTAACCTGAACATGTGCTATTTCATCTTTGGGTCTTTTGATGAGCTTTCCCTTTGACTCTTCACCTTGACATTCCTTATCTCCCCACCTCCTTCACTACCCTTTTCCTCGCGAATTCTATCTCATACGTAATGTCTCAGCTTGGATATCTCTACGTCCAGGTAGCTCTCCCTAGGTTAGGTATTTCTTCTATGTGTACCTTTACTGTGTACCATAGACGGTATTGAAATTGCTTCTCATCTGATCCTGTTGTCCTTTGTATCCCTGTCTTCTTGTTTTTATGTCTCTCCTCATCTTTTCTAAGACACAGGGAAATGTTTATGTCACTTCATATACCTGGGAACTAGCTTAGTGCTTGCTACATTGTAGGTGTTAAATAAGTATTTGTTGAATGAATGATTGAACAAGAGAGCACCCCAACAAATATTTCAAGTGTTTTAAGAATTTACTTATAGGGATGCTTGGCTGGCTCAGTCGGTGGAATGTGGAACTCTTGATCTCAGGGTTGTGAGTTTGAGCCCCACATTGGGTGTAGAGATTTACTTTTAAAAGGTTTTAAAAATACTTTATTTTTTTTAAGATTTTATTTGTTTATTTGAGACAGACAGAGAGAGCAAGATAGCAGGAGAAGGGAGGAGAGGGAGAAGCAGGCTCCCCCACTGAGCAGGGAGCCCAACATGGGACTTGATCCCAGGACCCGGGATTGTGACCTGAGCCGAAGGCTGACATCTAACTGACTGAGCCACCCAGGTGCCTTTGGAGATGATTTTAAAAAGGTGGGAGGGGGGTTCCTTTTGTGGATCATTTAATGGGGAGAAAAAAGAAAATGAAATCCAGAGGTTGGAATTAGAAGTCTAAATCTAAGTCCCTGTCACAAATGGGCTGCACTCAGACTTTTATATATGGCTATGTGGAGAAGCTGGCTCACCAAGGAACCTGCTTCTCCCTCTCCCTCTGCCCTTCCCCCTGCTCATTCTCACTCTCTCAAGTGCTGTCTCTCTCGAATAAATAAAATCTTTAAAAAATAAATAAATAAAATAAAATCATGCTCCATACAAATTTTTAAAATAGCAAACTTCCCTAGGCAACTGATATAATGGAAAGCCACTCAACCAGGAGTGGAAGACCCGCAGCAATACAGAAAAATAGAGGGGACCACATTTACCTCAAGTGCAGGTGCACACTGGCCAGGCCATTTTATTCATCTAGAAAATTAGAGCAGTTGGATCACCCAATACTTACTATTTTATAATATATTTTAAATCGGAATTAATTTATAAATGTTCAACTTATATAAAAGTTTCAGGAAAATACCTGCTTCATAAAGTAAGGTATATTTCTGTATGTGTCTGCATTTGAATGATCATAACTTGTTTGTAAATCTTCCTATGACAGGAATCTCAGCTTTACGCTGGACTGGGTCCACTGTGGAACTTAGGCGTAACAGGGCAACTTTTGAAAACCAGTAGGACAGGCCTAAGAAGAGTCTGATTTTTATGGGTGGATTGTCATGAGGACTTTTGTTTTGCACTATAGGAAGTTTGAGGGAGTTTTATGCCTGGGCACCTAGAAACTAGAAACAAATGTTATGGGGAGCAAATGTCTCTTCCCTGACCTCTTATTAAATCGGAGCCTCTTGGGGAGAGGTGCTTTGGTGGAGGCTGAAGGAGAATTTTCATGAGAGAAGACAAGGTTTGGGAGAGGAACATTTTCCATATTTTGGAGCAGGACACATTGCCACTCAGGCACCATGAGTTGTTACTGGAATGTGGTACCATATCTGATCCTTCAACTGAAGATTTGGGATGCACTGGGAGACACAGCTTTTGACAATGACAATATGTCCCTTCAACAGGCTTCTTAAGGAAGGTTGGGAAGGGGATGGGTATGAACACAGGCAAGATACCCCTGGAGACTTTGAAAAAATACTGCAGTGAAGTATTTTCTAACAGACCACTGTTCCATGCAGTGCAAAGGAAAACAACAAGGTCATTACATTTGATTAACTGCTATTAATAAAAACTCCTTTGTATCCCCAGGATGATGAGACTGGGGAAAACTTGGATTAAATTTACAAAAGGTCATGTGGATGGAGTTTCTAAGCCATACACGGCCATAGTGCTATTTTTATGGAAGAAATTCTCCCATCATTCTCCCATCACCTGTGCACGCTCTGTGCAAAATTGTAGCCACAGGCCATAATGGTCTGTTGAGTACTTGAAATGTGGCTGATCTGAACCGAAATGTATTCTAAATGTAAAATGCACACTGATTTCTAAGACTGCATATGTTTCTTTTTACTTTTTAAAATGTAGCTACAGGAAAATTAAAAATTACATATATGGCTTACATTATATCTCCATTGGATAAGACTGCCTAATAATTAACATTTGGACACTAAATCATAAGCGATTTATTTTACTTTTTTTTGTTTCAAGTTTTTACTTAAATTCTAGTTAATTAACATATAGTGTAATATTGGTTTCCGGGGTAGAATTTAGTGATTCGTCACTTATATACAACACCCAGTGCTCAACACAAGTGCCCTCCTTAATGCCCATCACCCATTTACCCCATCCCCCACCCACTTCCTTCTCTCCAGCCTCAGTTTGCTCTCTATAGTTAATAGTCTCTGTGGTTTGCCTCCCTCTCTTTTTTCTTTTTCATTTATTTTGCTTTTTAAATCATTTATGCAAAAATTTCTAGCTTGATAAAATTATAAGGTCTTGGAGGATAGGTTCTAAGTTTCTATTTTGCATTTTCCCAGGTACTTAAAGCACTGATAGCATGTGATAGTTTTTACTGTCTACTTATCGATTTACACTGATTTTAAAAGACTATTTGTTTATTTCCATAAACCTGTGTGCTACTTTTAGATTGTGTCCTAGATAAGTGTGTTTTGATTATAAACAGAACTTTGTATTGTTATAAAAAGTATTCAGTTCAGAAAATGTGCTAATGAGTAACAGAATTATTTTAATTCTACCATGAGATCATTTTTCCATTTCTTGCTTTATATTTCTAAAATGGGTATTGTAAGAAAGAAATTAGGGCACTTTTCTTCATTAATGTGTTTATTTCTATAAGCCTTTGATAATATAGTATAAGTGGGAGGAATGTTAGCTGAATTTCTAAAATTGCCAATTATGGTTTTCATTTTTAACTATTCATTTGGAAATAATTTTCCTACAAAAGACTTATAAGAATAGCACACCCTTCAATCAGATTCATCATTTATATTTTGCCACATTTGCTTTATTACTCTATATCTGTCATCAATCTATCCATATTTTTATTTTTTTATGAATTATATGTGGTTGTAGACATTTTACTTCTTTACCCCCAAAATACTTCAGTTAGTATCTCCTAAGAACAAGGATAGTCTCCTAGAAAAATCATAGCACAATGATCAAATTCATGAAATTTAATATAATCCAATGCAATTATCTATTATATAATACATATTTATATTTTACCAATATTCTCTATATTATTCCCTGCCCCCCCCCATGTAGGATCTGATTCAGGAACATGCATTGCATTTAACTGCCATGTCTTTTTTAGCTGCCTTTCATCTGGAACAATTCCCTGGCCTTTTTTTTTTTTTTTTTAATTTCATGACAACGATATTTTTAAGAGCCTGAGCCAATTGTTTTGTACTGCACCCTTTGCGCTCTTTGATGAGAACTTCCAAGTGATTAGAAGCAGGTTATGAATCTTTTTGACAGGAGTACAACAGAAGTGATGCCCTGACTGTCTCATCTCAGGCACCACATGAGGAGGAGATCATGTCAGTTTCCCATTTTGGTGGTATTAGTTTGGTAAATGTGGTGTCCACTAGGTTTCTCCACTGTGTTATTACAAATGCAATGGCAAAAAACTTACAACTTTTAAAATTAATTTGTAATCCATAAATAATTAGGACAGAGATACTTTATCTAAATATCCTATTCCTCTTCAAATATCCACCCATATTTTTAGCCTATATTGATGATTCTTACCTAAGCTAACTCTGCTTCATATTCAATCAAAACAATGTATCTCAACAGAGTAAATGCAGAAAAAGATATGAGAATCCAGATGAATTCTATCAAGCAGACAGTAAGGAGATTTGCAAAAATGTAGAATAATGCCACTCTTCTCACTGGTTCATTTATGGTTTGGAGAATTAAGCTATTTCCATACAAATCTTATTCATGTTAATGAGTTATGGGTTTATGATTCCACATTTCAACTAACCTTTATTGTTATTTTAAAATGAATTCATTAATATATTTTTAAATTTCTCACTATTAATTTCGGACATAGTAAACATCAATAAATATAACTTATATAAGCCAAAGCTCTATGAGATCCTCCAGAAGTTTGAGCGTCTAGGGTGCCTGGGTGGCTCAGCTGGTTAAGCAACTGCCTTCGGCTTGGGTCATGATCCTTGAGTCTCACATCCGGCTCCCAGCTCCGCGGGGAGTCTACTTCTCCCTCTCACCTTCTCCCCTCTCATGCTCTCTCTCTTACTCTCTCTCAAATAAATAAATAAAATCATTTAAAAACAATAGAAGTTTGAGCGTGTAAAAGCGCCTTGAGAACAAAAAGCTTGAGAACCACTTTCTTTTTCTTTTTTTAAGATTTTATTTATTTATTTGATAGAGAGAGAGAGACAGCAAGAGAGGGAACACTAGCAGGGGGAGTGGGAGAGGGAGAAGCAGGCTTCCCCGCAGAGCAGGGAGCCTGATGTGGGGCTCGATCCCAGGACTCTGGGATCATGACCTGAGCTGAAGGCAAACGCTTAACAACTGAGCCACCCACGCGCCCCGAGAACCATTTTCTAAGACCAAATGACACACTGGTATCAATGCTACACTCTGGAAACTTCTTAGGAAATTGTCAGCGACAGGGAATCAAAACTAAAATTCCAGGAGTAAGTTTATCTTTTGGACAACAGTATCTTCAGTATAGGCCTGAGGTTTTCCACAGAAAATTCTTATCTTTTAGAGGTATGTAATGTAATATCGAGAGGTAAAATGACATGATGGCTGGCTTTAAAATTATACAAATGATGATAAGGGTGGCCGCGATCACGTTGGTGGCGGTCACGATGGTGAGGAGGATACAGATGAAAAGAAATTGTGCCGATACCTTTGAAGCTGTGCAGTTGCTACATAGAGGTTCATTATAAAATCCTATTTTGAGTAGGTTTAAAGATTTTCAAAACAAAAGTCTTTTTTAAAGGTTTCATTTCTAGATAAGCTTTTAATGGTAAGGATTTAGGAGAGAATCAAACTTAATTGCCTGAAATGTCATAATTATTTAAAACACATGAATTATCATTTCATGGATTTATATAATACCTTTGTTCTGAAGAGTTCAAACTGACTAACCTTGGCTGATTTTTTAAACATGAATACTCATTATCCACTTCTTTGACATTTTGAACATCTGAAGGAAGTTTGCAAAGTAAGAACAAACACAGTGAATACACGTCAACAACTATCATTCAATAAATAGTATTGTATTTTTGGAATTAGCCACAATAAACTAAATGTTGCTTGCATGCAGACTGTTGTTTGTTTTATTTATTTATTTTAAAGATTTTATTTATTTGTCAGAGAGAGAGAGAGAGCGCGCATGTGCACAAGCAGGGGGAGCGGCAGGCCTAGGGAGAAGCAAGCTCCCCTCTGAGCAAGGAGCCCCATGCGGGACTCCATCTCATTGACTGAGCCAAAAGCCCTTATCAGCTGAGCCACCCAGGCATCCCTGTGTTGTTCTCTTTAGAAGTGTAGACCCTAAAATCGGGTAGATCTGAGTTTGATTCCTGGTTCTGCTACTTTATAATACTTACAATAACAATAGAAATGATATGCTAACAAAGCTAACATTTAATGAGCTTAACATGAGACAGGTTTTATGCTAAATCCTTAGGTTAGTTTATTCATTGAATTCTTACAACAATACTGTAAGTTACTTTTTTTTAAGTTCACTTATCTTTTTTTAGGAATCTCTATCCAAAGTGGGGCCTGAACTCACGACCCTGAGATCACGACCTGAGCTGAAACCAAGAGTCACATGCTTAACTGATGGAGCCACCCAAGCACCCCAGTTCAGTTTTTGTTTTTTTCAAATTGTATTCCAAAAGAAAACTAATCCCACAAGATTAGCGTGACCATGTAGCCTGGATTGCCTGGCATAATCTGGTTTACAACTATTATCCTGGCATAATTAACAGCTCTCTCTTTTGCTCTCCAATTTGTCCCAGTTTAGGCAATAAATTACACGGTCACCCTTTGTATAAGATCTTCACTGATGAAACAATTCCTTGATCAAATACGTTTGCGAAATGAACCTATCCTCCTCTTAGAAATTTATAACACACACTAGCATTTGAGAAGTCATAAAGAAAGTAAGTTGTTTAACTTTGTTTAAATCAATGTTTGTAAATTCACTTCATTGTGGAGTTCCTTTTTTCCTGTAAAACATATTAACATCCCACAGAACACACTTAAAATTAATTTAACCATATTCAGAATTTTTCAAAGCCAGATCTTTGACTAATAATTGCAATTATTTTTTATCATGTGTAAATAAATTTAAAAAAATTTTAGATTTATTTATTCCAGAGAGAGAGAGAGAGAGAGAGAGAAAGAGAGAGAGAGAGAGAGAGAGCGCAAGTGGGGGGAGGGGCAGAAGGAGAGGGAGACAAGCAGACTCCCCACTGAGCAGGCAGNTAAAAAAATTTTAGATTTATTTATTCCAGAGAGAGAGAGAGAGAGAGAGAGAGAGAGAGAGAGAGCGCGCAAGTGGGGGGAGGGGCAGAAGGAGAGGGAGACAAGCAGACTCCCCACTGAGCAGGCAGTACAAAGCAAGCAGGGCTCTATCTCAGGACCCAGAGATCCTGACCTGAGCCGAAACCAAGAGTCAGATGCTTAACCCACTGAGCCATCCAGACACCCATAAATATAAAACTTTTATATAATGAAACCCTTTGTCTTTTTCTAGAGTATAGTAGTGACATGAACATATACCTGCTTAAAGAAATATTTCTCTTGGGATGCCTGGGTGGCTCAGTTGGTTAAGTGTCTGCTTTGGCTCAGGTCATGATCCCAGCATCCTGGGATCAAGTCACACATCGGGCTCCTTGCTCAACAAGGAGCCTGCTTCTCTCTCTGCCTCTTCCTGCTGCTCTGCCTGCTTGTGCTCTCTCTCTCTCTGACAAATAAATAAACAAAATCCTTAAAAAAAATTAAAGACTAAAAAAAGAAAGAAAGAAATATTTTTCTTTTATTCATGATCAGAAAATCTGAGTTTCAGCTCTGAAATTCTGATTTACTTCAATACATATTTATCATGTCTTTCATCCACCACGTGCTGGCCTAATGCTGATAATCCAAAGTTGAATCAGATATGATCATTATCCCCAAATTGCACATAAATATATGAATTGATTTGCCTCCTCTATGCAGGGACTTTTCTCTATTTTTGGTTGATTGGTTGTTTTTTAAAATTGTATTTCTAGTTAGTTCTTGCCACATTTCCAAAATTCTATAAATATTACAGGGGTTAATCTAGCGGTAGAGCACAGATGATTGCATTAGGTGCTACAACACAGGTGTTCCTTGAAAGGGGGGGAGTATATGCAAAATGATTTCCAAAGCCTGAAGGAGCTATAGGACCAAAGAAAAAGCCCGAGAAGTCCAGCTTGACAAGAAATCGTCTATTAAAGGGACTAACGATCAGAAGCATGTCTAAGGTGGCCACAAGATGAAATCTCCACAACCCTACCTCTCCTAAGACCTGCTTTTATAGCCCTACAGGTTAGTGAGTTCATGCTGGGGGGACCACCCTGGAGGGGAATGCTTGAGAACAGGTATGTGTCACCATTGTATCTCCAGAGTAGATCAAGGATATTATATCTTAAATGTGTACTTAAGGGTGTGGTTAAACAAAAGAAAAGATTGTGGGGGGGGGCGCTGTGCTCAGGAGGTTTTCAGGTCATGGAGCAGTCATCATGGCGGATTTGTCCAAGATGGTGGTAGTCTGGTTGACACAACAGGTGTCATGAAAACACAGTGACTGTTCAACTCTACCCAATGTCCCTAAAAAGGATTTTACTGAGGAGGTGCTAACGTGAGCAGAAAAAATTAAAACGTTGACAGGCACAAGAGGCAGAAGTATTTCCAGGTGAAGAGGATTGTTTGTATAAGGAAGCAATACCAGAAAATTCCATGATTCACACTGCTGGCAGTAGGTAAGGATGCCCGGGGGGTGGGGGGGGACAAATAGAAATTTGAAAACATAACTGGGAACAAAATACAAAGGTTCACTAAGGATTTTGAGGAAATCACCTATGATTCTCATCACTATGACTTTATGGCATAGGTGAGAACACTTTAGTGTTAAAGGGCCAATTCTTTAAGATCCTGAAGAACTTTCACAGGTATGTTAAAGTTCTACCAAAGAGATAAAGTATGCTGAATCACCACCATGCACAATAGCACTTGACCACCCTCTTTCAACAAAATAATACTATGTTTATAAGCTAATCTTGTTATTTTAGCAAGAACTTCTGTACCAGGTACCTGGCTGCTGTGTGTACATGTGTGTCCATGTAGCAGTCGCAGAGTATATTTGTTTGGGGTTTTTTTAGATTTTATTTATTTATTTTACACAGAGAGAGAGATTACAAGTAGGCAGAGAGGCAGAAAGAGAGAGAGAGAGAGGAGGAAGCAGGATCCCCGCTGAGCAGAGAGCCCAATGCGGGGCTCGATCCCAGGACCCTGAGATCGTGACCTGAGCCGAAGGCAGTGGCTTTAACCAACTGAGCCACCCAGGCACCCCTGCAGAGTCTATTTGTAAAAGAGTTTAATTCTGTGTTTTGAATGTTCTTTACTTTAAACCTCCCATCTGTATCATAAATAATTGTTCTGGTATTTTAAAGTATGTCCAGTTTTTATTTTATTTTTTTCGAATTCTTTAATTTCAGTCTATTTATTAAAATAGCAAAGAAAAGCTAAAAGAAAGCACACCCACACACAACGAAAAAATAAAATTAAAACGCTGCCAGATGAATGATGTCAACATATTAGTCAGAAATTTAGCACGCTTGCTGTGTACTGCATATTAGCAATGTCATAGCAGGTTTTAGAAACTCTTGGCATGTTGGTAACTGAGAATCTTACATTTTTCACCAGTTGAGAAGCTGCTTAATTCCATTAGAAAGTGTGACATAAGCCCTACACTGACCTCACTTAATGACTAGCCAAATAAAAACAGAAGTTTAGAGGTTTCACAGCTGCTGACAGAGTCCTTGGAAAGAATTATTTTGGAATATTCTTACTGTTGCTAAAGAAGGGACTTAAAGAGGTCAGAAATAAGAAACCAGGAAGAAAACAAGCCTGTCAGCATTCAAAACTGATTACGAGGGAATTACTTTGTGGTTAAAAATCCACAGTGTTTCAGCAACTTTGTGTTGGAATGTTTATCCCAGGGGACTTTTGTTACATGTATTTTGCTCCAAATAAATTTGCTTACCTTAACTCTATAAAGAGCTTTATAAACCACCACTGCTTGGATCTGAATTTGCCAGTTTTCACAACAGCTACCAACTCCACTGAAAACCAGGAGACTTCCAGGATGTGGGAGGGGCCCTGGCAGTCCCAGGGTCCAATTATGTGGTTGTCCCTTTTGTTACCATTCACATCTTCGAAGAAGGCAGAGCGTGAGCCACAGTGACCACCATTAGCAACGAGGAGCCTGTTAACTGTGTAGAGGCCCCTTAGGTTGAGTGTAACAAAGGGAAAGATGGTGTTTTTCTAACCTAAACCGGTTGGATAGTTTACTTTCATGTGCTTTAGTGCTTGTGGAAGAAACAATTATTGAAAAATTTAACTTTAGTGCTTGTGGAATAAACAATTATTGAAAAATTTAATATACGGATTTTTTTGAACAAACAAAAGAATCTCCCCCTTGGATTGGAGAGCCACGTGCCTGTCGTGTGGGGTAGTGGGCAGTACATCAGTTGAGATTCTGGGGGCCTACACTCCATCTTCTACTTATTTGTTGCAGATGACCCTTGTCTAAGATAGGTTAATTCCCTCAGTATCTGCTTCATAATCTTTACAAAGGAGGTGCTGATAATTTACAATGATGTGGGGAATCAGAAGAGATCGTGTATGCCAAAGTAGCTCGTTAAAACAATAGTTTGCGGGCGCCTGGGTGGCTCAGTGGGTTAAAGCCGCTGCCTTCGGCTCAGGTCATGATCCCAGGGTCCTGGGATCGAGGCCCGCGTCGGGCTCTCTGCTCCGCGGGGAGCCTGCTTCCTCCTCTCTCCTCTCTCTCTGCCTGCCTCTTTGCCTACTTGTAATCTCTCTCTCTGTGTCAAATGAATAAAAAAAAAAAAAAAAAAAAAAAAAAAAAAAAAAAAAAAAAAAAATTTAAAAAAAAAAAACAAAAAAAAAAAAAAACCAAAAAAAAAAAAAACAATAGTTTGCTAGATTGCCCCAATTCCCCTCCCTCCCACAAACACATTTTAACTTCTCAAAGTTCCTTGAACTCAGTTAGATTAAGGCGTGGGCAAGGACAGACTCAGCCCGGTGCCAACGTATGAAAGTGCTGCACAGCCCTGGATTACATTGGAAGTATGTTGCCAGATAAGGCAGGCTTTGACCTGTCATCCTTGGCAAAATGTAAATTTTTGGTTTCATTTCTGCCCAAAGAGGCAAGTCCTTGAGCGGAAATAAAGATATAAAACCAAACTCCCCTTGCTAGAATTAGCTATCTATGCTGAACTTTCCTGCAAACAAGCAGTTACGAACAACCACAATTCCAAGGTCCACAATGCAAGTCACAATGCTGCTTAATGGGGGACATAATCAACTTTTTATTTACAATTTTAATTTATGGATATGTATCCAACTAAGTGGTCACATTTTTTTTAGAACATTGACTATGCTCTGACCAGTAGATCTCAATCAGCAAAGGAATTTGTTTTGATGTCAATTTTTTTTAAAGATTTTATTTATTCATTTGAGAGAGAAAGAGACAGCATGCGCAGAGAGGAAAGGCAGAAGGAGAGGGAGAAGCAGACTCCCCACTGAGCTGGGAGCCTGACTCAGGGCTCTATCCCAGGACCCTGAGATCATGAACTGAGGCAGAGACAGATGCTTAATGATCTGAGGCACTCAGGTGCCCCTCAAATGTTTATTAATATAATTTTCCATACCCTCTAAATAAATGCTCAACAAATAGTTTTTATATATTAAAAGGGTTACCAAATCATCCACCTGCCAATAGTACTCAGGTTTTCTTGCTTTTCTACGTACTTCCATCTACACATGTGTCATCTTTAATCCACTTTGGTCACTACTCATCTTTTTAGTGAATTAAAAAATTGATCAATTAAAAAAATCCATTCCTATATGATACCTTCCTTTCCCCCTTAGTTCTCTAGAGAGAATTTTGATATTTTCTTGATTCTAAGATATCAGTTTTTTTGTAAATCAAAGCAAAACAAATAGAATATTAAAGATATACATCAGTTTATGACATGTTTCAACAGAAAGATGCTAAAGTGATCAAAGAAATTTTAAAATCTAGAAAATATTATAGTTGGGGCACCTGGATGGCTCAGTCAGCTAAGCATATGCCTTCATCCTGGGATTGACCCCACATCAGTCTCCCTGTTCAGCGGGGAGCCTGCTTCTCCCTCCCCCCTCTCCCTCTGCAGCTCCCCTGCTTGTGCTCTTTCTCACTCTCTGTCAAATAAATAAATAAATAAATAAATAAATAAAATAAAAAGAAAATACTGTAGCTGCTTACTCCTATGAGCACATAGTACACTCTCTGTTTTAGTACTTAACAAACCATATATATAAATTTGCCATATGAGACTTGGGTAAAACAAAAGTTATATTACCTTATTAAAAAAAATCAAAATAAAGGTGCCAGGGTGGTTCAGTCGATTAAGTGTCTGACTCTTGATATCAGCTCAGGGCTTAATCTCAGGGTTGTGAGCTCAAGCTCTATGTTAAAAAAAAAAAATCAAAACGGATGCCTGGGTGACTCAGTTGGTTGAGTGCCTTCAGCTCAGGTCATAATCCCAGGGTCTTGGGACTGAGTCCCGAGTTGGGCTCCTTGCTTAATGGGGAGCTTGCTCCTCCCTCTGCCCCTCCTCTGCTTGCACACACTCTCTCTCTCTAACAAATAAAACCTTAAAAATAAATAAATAAAAATCAAAATAAATCTCACTCTGAACTCCCTTGTCAACACCTTTAATATTAATTACTAGAGAGCCC
Organism: Ailurus styani; assembly: GCA_002007465.1. Lineage (NCBI taxonomy): Eukaryota > Metazoa > Chordata > Mammalia > Carnivora > Ailuridae > Ailurus > Ailurus styani. Next base: position 2,465,040 of record LNAC01000151.1, read on the forward strand.
TTCTTTGAGGTTGTTCATGATTCTACATCATCATGGAGAAAAGGAGTCTTGACTTGAGTTCATTCTAGTTGCCTAGTTGTCATGTCTATGCTCAAGCATGTGGCCTACTAGACGGTAGGCTACTCCGTTACTTTACTTGTGTAGTACCCTCCCTCCACACTCAACTCAGACCTAAGGCTTGCAAGGCTCCAGCTGTAGAGACTGAACCACCAGCCACCTACACGCATTCCTTACCACTGGTCATGCCACCTACTGGGATTCTGATTGGCAATTGGACCCTTGTCCCTACCCACCTCAGGAATTCAATTCCAAACAATAATTCAATTCCTCTACCCACTCTCCTTCTGAGATAATCCAGTATAATCTTCCTCAATGGGCCTGAATCCCAAACAGTTTAATTTACTGAATAGTTCTGTTTGTGTTTGTTGGGTAGGGGAGGGGCAGCTGCCATATAAAGAGAGACTAGACCTTACCTTTTCAAGTACAAGTTGGGAAAGGACACCATTTATTTCACCATGGTGAATTGATGGCGGGGAAAACTAAAAATGATACAAGCAATGATTAAGATTTACCAGTGAGTTTGGTATATATGTCCACCTCCTCCCATAAACAGTGGTCTTTTTGAGGGTAAGGGCTATGTTTTCTTTGTGGATGGGTCTTTAGCATTCCACATAGTGCTACCATATGTTATCAATCAATATTGGATCAATGAACTGAGTATAGTGTGGATTATTATTCTTATCTTCTAGAGTAATTCTGGTTTTAGGAATTTTAGATTCATTAGAATGTAAAACTAGTTGAATGGAACTCAAGACCAAGTCTCCGTCCTCTAGTCAAACCATTTTGATGAATTTTTCCCCAGAGGTACAAGGAATATCGGGTGCCAAGCACACGGAATTAGAATTTTAAAATTCTTCGATCTAAAATAGATTTCAGCTCTGCTTTTCCCCCCTAAGAAGTCACTGTATCTCTGTGCCACTGTCTATTCACATAATGTGAAGTTAGTAAAGTGTTCCAAATTTGGAAGGAAAGTACAGGCTGTTCATTGAGGGCACAGAAATATCTTTGAAAGTGAAATATTTGATGGGTACACAGACACTTGTACTTTGCTTTTGTTATAATTTTAGCAGTGAGTTTATATCACTGATAAATATCAGGAATATGTCATGGGAGAACAAGGAATTACCTTGGTTTCTGTATAGTCATCAGAGTACACTTCAAAGCCTGTGTGACTTTACTACCTCTGCTCATAAAATTTCCTCATTTAAAATGTTATTTTATGCCAACTTTCAAGGTCATAGCTAAAGCCCCATGTTGCTACAGCTCATTCCTTTACCATCTAATAAATACTCACCACCGGACCACTGCCATATAAAAGATTATAATCACTCTGATAGAGGTTTCTTTTTTAAAAAATTAAAGATTTATTTATTTATTTGACAGAGAAAGACACAGGGAGAGAGGGAACACAAGCAGGGGAAGTGGTAGAGGGAGAAGCAGGCTTCCCACCCAGCAGGGAGCCTGATATGGGCCTTGATTCCAGGACCCTGGAATCATGACCTGAGCCCAAGCCAAATGCTTAATGACTGAGCCACCCAGGCACCCCCTGATAGAAGTTTCATATAGGACTTGTTATTGCACATATTAGAGAGAATAACTTAAAGTCCACAGACCAAAATGACCCACAAAGTTTTATTTATTCAGCATGTATTTATCAAGATATCTTAGTCAAGGACCTAGAACAGGCTCTGATGAAAACCATGATTTATCAGTAACTGTGACCTTCAAGGAGATTGTCATTTCAAGAGGTCAGAACAACAGAAACACACACATAGCTATAATTCAGGACCTAAAGTGATGAATACTAAAAGAGGAACAGAGTTCAAAGGAAGTAGTAACCACTTTCAGCTAGAGGAATTGTGCATTTCGGCACAGAAGGGTCATTGAACTGGGCTTGAAAGAATGGGATTACATCCCATTTGGACAAAGGATGATTAGGAAGGCACGTGTTTCTTTCTTTTTTTTTTTTTAAAGATTTTATTTATTTATTTGAGAAAGACAGTGAGCACAAGCAGGCAGAGGGAGAGGGAGAAGCAGGCTCCCCACTGAGCAGGGTGCCCGATGTGGGACTTGATCCCAGGACTCCAGAATCATGACCTGAGCCAAAGGCAGATGCTTAACCAACTGAGCTACCCATGCGCCCCAAGGCAGGGAATTCTAATGCAGGCAATTCCTTGAGCAAAGACACACACTCAGTCCCCAAAGGCAGATCAGCAACTCAGACAATAGCAAACATTCTTGTTTCATCCTATTTCCTACTTGGGTATATTAAGGGTCCATATTTCATAGGAATAAGGGAAGATATTATTATGCCACATACTCTGTATTTCCTCTATATTTGAAGATTGATCAACAAAAAATATGTTGAGAGTAAAATAGTACTTTCTGAAGTTGCTTTGATTGCTTTCCACATTTTTCTTGTCAAAGTAAGTCCTTCATTCAGAGCAGCTATTGCATTAGTCAGCATTCTTCAGAGAAATAGAACCAACAGGATGTGTATGTGTGTGAATGTGTATCTGTGCACACACATATGTGTACACACACACACACACACACACACACACACACACACACACATACCCCATATTGGTTGCACACAGAGAGAGATGTATTTCAAAAAACTGGCTCATATAAATGTAGGAGCTGGCAATATGATATCTGAAGGGTTGGTGGGTAGGCTGTCAATTCTTGCAGGAGTTGATGTTGCTGTCTTGAGTCTAAAGTCAGTCAGGAGGCAGAATTCCCTTTTTTGGTGGGGTAGGGACTTCAGTTGCTCCTTAAGTTTTCAACCAATGATTGGAAGGCCTACCCACGTTATGAAGAGTAATCTGCTTTACCCAAAGTCTACAGATTTAAATGACAATCATATCTAAAAACTGCCTTCAGGGGCACCTGGGTGGCTCAGTCAGTTATGCATCTGCCTTTGGCTCAGGTCATGATCTCAGGGTCCTGGGACTGAGCTCCTTGTTGGGCTCCCTGCTCAGACGGGAGTCTGCTTCTCCCTCTCCCTCTGTGCGCGCGCTCTCTCTCTTTTTCTCTCTCTCATAAATAAACAAACAAAATCTTTTTAAAAACTTCATAAAAAAATTAAAACTACCTTCACAGTAACATGTAGACTGAAGTTTGATGAAATGGCTGAGCACAATAGCCTAGTCAAGCTGACACTTAAATCATCATAGTTCTCAAGAATCCTGAAGATAAGGCACGAATGAAAAGAGGGAAACAGTATCTCTCATTTGTTTACATAGTTCATTACAGTTTTATGAACATTTTTGCATATATAATTTTAAAAACCCTGTGAGAAAAGAAGAGAGCATTACTATCAACAGTTTCTAAATGACAAATCTGAAGCACAGAGAAATTAAGAATCTTAAGGGTTAAAGAGCTAGAAGTGGTTCAGTTGGTGTCAGAACTAGAACTGATGTCTTCTAACTAGAATGATTTCTTTTTTGTCTAATGATTTTTCCATTACACCATCTACTAGTGTTCCAATCCAATTTCCTATAGCATTTATTATCTGTAACACTTTCTCAAAACTTAAAGATATCTTTGTTGATATCATGTTTCTTTAACTAAATTCAAAGGCATGCCAGTTTATAAAAAAAATCCTTGTGATATCCTATATATAATTAAATATCAATACTTTTTTTTTAAGTAAGAGTGAATACTCCCACACATTCTATTTATGCTGGGTGACAATCTGTTTATTTTTTTTCAAAGATTTTATTTATTTGAGAGAGAGAGAGAGAGAGAGAAAGCACGAGTAGGGCAGTAGGGGGTGGCAGAGGGAGAGAGAGAAGCACCCAGTGTGGGACTCGATCCCAGGCCTCCAGGATCATAACCTGAGGTGAAGGCAGATGCCTAACTAACTGAGCCACCCAGGCACCCAACAATCTGTTTCCATAGTTGGGAAGAGACTCCCTGAATTAGTTTTCAAGTCATGCAGATTAAACTGTCACAGTGCTTTTTATAAGGCTGCCAAGTCTGAAAGGCTTAAGTTCAGGTTAAGAAAGGCCGTCAGGGGCGCCTGGATGGCTCAGTGGGTTAAAGCCTCTGCTTTCGGCTCAGGTCATGATCTCAGGGTCCTGGGATCAAGGCCCGCATCGGGCTCCCTGCTCAGCGGGGAGCCTGCTTCCCCCTCTCTCTCTCTGCCTGCCTCTCTGCCTCCTTGTGATCTCTCTCCCTCTGTGAAATAAATAAATAAAATCTTAAAAAAAAAAAAAAAAGAAAGGCCTTCAGTTGTGTGAACATGGACAACTTGCTCAACTTCTATGGTCTGATCATCTGGAAAAGGAGGATGGTAAGAGAACTTCAGGAATGTGTTGTGAGAACAGAAAGTGAGTTACTCTCTATATAAAAGGTATGAATAGTTCTGTGACATTCAAGGGGCAAGAGGTGTCATGGTTCTTTATTTTCTAAATTAAGTCATCTCCAAATCACCATTTATCAATGTCGGTAAGTCCAATACCAGTTATCAACTGGCGTTATCCTCATTGGAGCTTACAAAATCCCTGGGGCTTACATCTTCCTAGAAAAATGGGGGGCCTGGTTCTCAGTCATAGGATGGCTATTTTCTCCCTTGGCTTCATGTGGTTGCATATACAGGGCCACTGTGTGTCCAGCCTTCACACTCGTGGGCGGCAGCTCAGCCCCCTAACTGCTCAGCAGTAGCTGGCACTGCTTCTGTCCCATACAAGAGAGATGGCTTTTTTGGTTGGGCTGACTGATATCTATTCACAGTATTCCTCTCTGCCGATTCCTTAGCCATAAACATCTTATTCAAGGTGCTCAAGATGCAGGGTTTGAAGCCAGTTCAACCACTTGTTCTCATACAAGGACTTTATCTCTAGAACGTGGAATCCAGAGAATTGAGAAATCCACAGTCCTCCCCCTGTTTCTTCAGTTGCAGAACAAACTCCAGGGTTGGGTCACCCTCCCAAAGCCTCCATGTTCACCTCTTTTGGGACAGTACAGTTTTATCCCTTTATTAGATGAGAGGTTTGAAATGAATCCTATTAAAACGCTCACTCTGAGGATGAGGGAAATCTAGATTTCAAGGGTGTAGAGCTTCATTTTTCTCATCATTACTTAGTGGAAACAATAGAAAAAATAAAAATACTGATCAATTTCTCAGTAAATCACACAGTTGTACAGGCAAAAAACGGCGTATATTAGCATATGTTAATTGCTCAATATGTTACTTTTTAAAAAAAAAGATTTATTTATTTGACAGAGAGACACAGCGACAGTGGGAACACGAGCAGGGGGAGGGGGAGAGGGAGAAGCAGACTTCCTGCTGAGCAGGGAGCCTGATGCTGGGCTCAGTCCCAGGAGCCTGGGATCATGACCTGAGCCAAAGGCAGACGCTTAACTGACTGAACCACCCAGGCGCCCCTCAATATGTTACTTTTTATCATTATTGTTTGGATTATTCTAAATGCATATTGACTGTGCTCCACTGAATCTTTCATATATTGAGAAGCTTTAAGGTATATGGGAAAGATCCCGGCTTTTGGAGCCAAATAGCTATGATGATGATTCATGGCTCTGTCGTCCATTATCTCTGTGAACTCAGGTAAATTATCTCATCCAACTTCAGGTTTTCTTCTGTAAAATCAATTGCATAGGCTAATTGCACGTAACGCATATAGCCTTAGGCTTTACCTGTCAGGACATATACTTGATACTTATAATAATATCCTGAACCTCAAAGCTTTGAGTCCACAGCTACTTGACCAGCAGAAAATTCAGTCTTCTGGTGGCAGCCCTTTCCATTAATTTATTCAGCCTGGGAAGCCCCATGAGTGAGGTGTGCCTGCAGTCACTCCATTTTCATGTCCTCTGCTCTTACCCCTAGATTGCTGATCTTATGCTTCTCTTTCCCTCTGGACAGTAGGGAAAATCCTTTAGGGTCCCATGATTAGAGATATTTCAACAGTTATGCCCCCTAGGTCCCTGCCCTCTCCTTTCACAGCATATTCAAGCTTAGGGGGAGGGGGAAATATCAGCGAAGATCAAGCCTCCTGCTGCCACTGCTTCCTCTGACATTCAGGCAAACTACCAGCTCAGGCCTGTTCTTCCATATTTTCTCATAGGTTCTGAGGTCCCTGTCTCCAGACCAACCTCCTTTGGGGGATCGCAGTCCCCTAGACTGATTTCTGGATGCCTGAACACAACATGTGGACCAGATTTGAGCTTCTCCTATAGATATCCTGAGCTCATGCAAAACACGATGTATGTCTGGGCATCCGTTTCCGTCCTTAGGAGCGTTCCATGATGGTCACAAAGCCACTGGAACATTCTGTCACCCAAAGCTGTGCAATCAGGGGCATACAGAGGACCTTATGTCATGCTCCAACCTTGACCTACTCCAAAATATTCCTTAAAGTAACTAGTGTCTGCTACACAGTAAGCTCTTAGTAAACATAATTCCCCCTTTGTCTTATTGGCCTAAGAACAATTTGATGTATTTGGTGGATAGTTGACTACAAAACATATTTTATCTTTATGCCAAGCTAACCGTTTCTTTAGTGAAAAAATCTGTGAGCCAAAGTCCTCTGGGTCATGTTGTTACACAGAGCATCTCAGAACTTGGAAGCTTACTATCCATGTAGCCTACACAGTTCTGAGCATGACTGGCTTAATCAGAGAAAGCATTAGTAGAATGTAGAAGAGCCAGCAGGGAAGAGTCATGGCACCATACCATGGTGGGGGCCGTTTCAGTTTATACCCCAATGAGCAGCAAATGGAGAAGAATCAAATGAGTTCTGCCAGTTCTGTGTGACAGAGACACACAGGGTAGGATGCTCAGGTTAAGAGTAAAGAGCCAAGCAAATAAATAAAAACCTTCCCCACAGTTTACAAGTAAAGCAGGAAGTCAACTGTTTGCAAACTATACTGCAGGGAAATGAAGCCTCTATAAAGCTTGTATTTAGGTGAACTTTGAACTTCTGCCAATGCAGAGAATAAATAGTATTTAAAATCCCTATAAGGCATTGAAGAAAAGAAGTAGCAATTCAAACAGGGAAGTGGTGTGGGGGTAGAATAGGAAAACAGAAAATGGCTGGCAGAGCTCGGACAGTTGAGGGAGAAGTGTCCAGATCTGACCAAACCTGAGATTACTCCTATGTCATTCTGGTTTAAGGGTTCTCACAAAATCTTTGAGGAAGAAAGTCTGGAAATTAATTTTAAAAATACACTTAATGATGTCTATGGATATATTATGAGTCTCTCACATTGTAATTTGGTTAATCTTTAAAACAACGACATGAGGTACTATTGGTCCCATTTTACAGATAAACAAACTGAGGGATAACCTGCCTCAAAACACAGGGCAGGAACCTGAGCCAGAATTAAAAATCAGGTAGTCTTGATTAAAGATAGAGTTATCTAGGGTGCCTAGGTGACTCGAGGGTTAAGGGTCTGCCTTCGGCTCAGGTCATGATCCCAGGGTCCTGGGGTCAAGCCTGGTGGAGCCCAGGGTGGAACCTGGGGTCAGGCTCCCTGCTCAGAGGGGTGTCTGCTTCTCCTTCTTCCCCTGCCACCTCCCTTGCTTGTGTTCTCTCGCTCCCTCTCTGTCAAATAAATAAATAAACCCCCTTTTTTTTTAAAGATTTTATTTATTTGACACAGACAGAGAGATTACAAGTAGGCAGAGAGGCNTCCCTTGCTTGTGTTCTCTCGCTCCCTCTCTTATTTATTTAAATAAATAAACCCTTTTTTTTTTAAAGATTTTATTTATTTATTTGACACAGACAGAGAGATTACAAGTAGGCAGAGAGGCAGGCAGAGGGACAGGGAGAGGAGGAAGCAGGCTCCCTGCTAAGCAGAGAGCCCGATGCGGGCCTCGATCCCAGGACGCTGAGATCATGACCTGAGNGGCGCCCAATAAATAAAATCTTAAAAAAAAAAAAAAAGAGTTATCATAGGATGTAGTAATTTCACTCCTAGGGCCTGTCAAATCTGTTCCAAGAGAAATGAAACCATGCCCACATACAAAAGTATGCACTAATGTTTATAGCAGCATTATTCATAATAGCTAAAAGGTGGAAATAATTCAGAAGTCCATTGATGGGTGTGAATGGATAGACAAAATGTGGTATGAAATTATTCAGCATAAAAAGGTATGAAGTGCTGATATATACTACAACATGGACCCACTTTGAAAACACAATGCTAAGTGAAAGAAGCCAGTTATAGAGACCACTAACTATATTATTCCATTTGTATGAAATGTCCAAAATAGGCAGCTCTGTAGAGATAGAAAGTAAATTAGTAGTTGCTTAGGGTAAGAGGCATGGGAATTGGAAGTGATAGCTAAGGGATAATAGAATCTTAGGGAAGAAAAAAATCAGGTAATCTGGTTCAAGAGACTGGGCTTTCAACTCCTGGGCTATGGCATCTCTCTTGACCATAGAAGCCTGCCGACCAGAACTTTTTGTTGTATATGCTCAGATACTTTAAAATACATATGGTTTTGGGGCACCTGGGTGGGCTTACATTATGATCCCGGGGTCCTGGGATGGAGCCCCACATCAGGTTCTCTGTTCAGTGGGGAGCCTCCTCCTCCCTCTTCCTCTGTGCTCTCTCTCTCTAGCTCTCACTCTCTCTCAAATTAATAAATAAAATCTTTTAAAAAACATAGTTTTGATATGCATGGAGGAAAAGCCAACTAAAAGAGACCTTAAAGAAGGCTGACTTTGTGAGTTATACTAGGTTTTAATATCTATCTGCTGTGACTGTCCTTGTACCCTTCCCTCCCTATGGAAAAAGCCTACCATACTCTTTTTTATTGCTGAATATCACAGAAAATGTGGGATAAAAGTATCAGGGTAGGACTCCAGAAAAGATTTGTTACATTGTTGCTCTATTTAACTAAGTTCACCTTTCAAAAATGGCCAAATTGATTCCAAACTTAATCTCTCAAGGAAACAATCTTCCAATTTGTGAGAAAGTGTCATCTAAGTAAACGGGACACTACACTTCAAAACTGAAAAGCTAACTTTTATTTCTCTTGCCTTTGTCAAAAAAACAAAACAAAACAAAACAAAACCCCAAAACAAAAACAAAAACAAAAAACCCCACAAAAACTCAACATTAATTTCTGGTTCTTGCCAACAAATAGGTGTGAAGAGCCCCCTGCTGGTCCTTTACTAATAAATACTAAGTGAATTGGAGGCCTCCTCTCAGTGCCTTGGTCTGGCATGTGTAAACTGTCTAAAATTACCAAGATACTGGGCTCTTTGATGCTAATAGTCTCAGGTTGCAGATAATCCTCTCGTCATGACCAAGGCTGCTTTAATTGACCTGGGTTTCATGTGACCAACCATTGTCAGAAATGGTAATATGAAAAGGCACACACCTTCTATTGGTCCCTGTTTTCTCAGAGGAGGATTTCATTCCTCAGGTCTCCATTCTAAAGCTCCCAAAAAGCTTTCATTTGAAAATCTGATTATGTCAATGGCAATAATAATTTTAAAAAGTGCCCACAATTACACTTTCGGTAATTTTCTACCTTGTTTCCTTCTTACCCACCAGATGGTGCTACTTCCTTACATTTCCTAAAGATATCAATTTACTCACTACAGTAGGTTCTAGGTACTCCATGTTCGTATTCAAATTTTCAAATTTCTCTTATTCAACATGCTGTGATGTAATAAGGAATTTTGTAAATGAAAACCTGTCGATTGTAACTGAAAAGCGAGGTGCTTGACTTTTTAAGTCACTCTCGTGTATTCAAAGCAGAAGAAAAAGGTCAAATGGTCACAGGCAGACCTGTTGTAGGGACAGAAACCACACAATCACCAGAGACCCCGCCCCGCTACCTGCATGGTATCTTATTCCTAATGTGGGTAAGAGTAGCTGCGTTCTCATCCCATAAACACTGCTTCCTTAAAAAGAAAATAGATTCCCTGCAATGATCTTAGAACTGTAACTTCGTCTTTAATATTTACAAAGACCTTGCAATATTCTTCCCCAATCACCAAACATAAAGCAGTCTCCAAAATAAGGATAATAGTTATTCTGAACCTAAAGGCAACCTCGGAAATGAAAGATCTGAAATTAGGAGGGGGTAAGAGCTAGATGTGTCGATCGGGTTCTTAAGGCTGTGACAGAGACAGGGCAAACATTCCATTTGCTCTCCTGCATTTCCTGGTCCCCTTGCATGGGATGAGTAAAAAGGATAGTTGTGACCAGTGAAATCTTAGTGGACATAAGTGTATTATTTGCAGGCTGAGGTAGTCAAAAGCCTATGTGAGTTTCTCAAGTTTCTCTCTCCCCCTAACAAAATACTGAGGAAGGGGCATGCCCAGGATGGTGGAGCTAACAAGACGCCGCCGCCCCATCTCCGTGTGGATCTCTGTGTGGAACAGAAATTGGCCGACTCCTACGGGAGATGCAATGGGAACAAAAAATAAACTTGTGTTGTATTAAGCTACTGAGATTTTGGGTTGATCATAACGCTTGAACATATGCCGAGAATGATGCCAAACTGCTTTCTGCTCTGTGGATTTCTTACATCATTCCTAGGCAGTATATTACTTGATTCTGTTTCTGATTATTTGCTTTGGGCTTTTGTTAGAATGTAGAATTTAGGTTGATTTGCCTTCATCTGTATTACATACTGTGCTGGAATCCTTGGCTTTTATTTTCCTCTCTTTACAAGTAGTAACTACGAAAATTTCAAGAGAAGGCATTTTAGCATGAGTTTTGTAGATCGAATGGTTGGAGTCCCAATAATGTAATTTGATAATCTGTGTTATATGTTAAAAAGCAAAAAGATCTTCCTATCAGTTTCTTCTCTAAAATGGGATTAATAAGATCACTGAACTTGTAAGTTTGATGTGAAGATTGATTGAATCAGTTAATAATTATAAGTGCTTTTTAAAAATTAATGGTATGATTTTCTTTTTTGCTTTTCTGAGCTCATGACTTTCAACTTGCTTTTAAGGAGGCTTCCCTCCTGTGTAAGATGAATCTAAAGTTTGTTATATGAAGAATGCAAATAGGATAAATAAAAATTCTGCTTTTGATATATACATTTGAATTGTGCAGCCAGATAAGAGCCATGTTAGCTTGATGGACTCAGCTAAGTGGTTCTTCAGTGATGGAGAGATGTCACTCCAACCTATGACCAGTAGGCCTTCTCTGGGGTAAAACATTCCTTTTTGAACTGCGGGGAATAATGCAAAGAAGAAGAAGAAGAGAGTAAGAGCGTGAGAGCGAAGGGAGCAGATGTCTCTGTATTTTTCCCTCTGTGGGTTTTGGCTCTGGCCTAGAGGCTGAGCATCTTCTAAGTGAGAAGAACACTGAGAGTAGAGAGGTACTCTTTCCTCCTTTCACCATCTGAGATTCTGGGAGGAAGCAAGCATGCTGGCTGCCATACACCAATTTCAAGCACAGTCACCTAAAAATGAACTATGGTCAGGTAGCTTGCCTGGGCTGCCTCTGATCCTTTGTGGCATACGTTGACCCCAAGTTATTGTGCATCTGACTAGAGAGCTTGTCAGAAGGAGTCACATTAGCAGGACAAAAGGCTTAGCAGAACAGAAGCAGAACATACGAAGTAGGAAACTCAGACAGACCTAAGGAGTGACCCGAAACAGCAGGAGATGAGACTGAGCCACCCGGGTTTCAGTATCATGAGACTAGAGCAGCCAAATCACAGCTGTGCCCAACTTCAACCTGAGCCTTAAACACTTCCAAAGGCAAGGAATATCCTGGATAAAGACTGTTACACTACAAACCAGAAAACAAAAGACATTACACTCCAGATCTGGGATTCTTCCCTGCCACCATGATGTTGCTGGAGCCCCCGTTTGTCCCCCACACGAAAGGGCACCATTCTTTGTGAGAGATGTGGAAGATGAAGGAGGCCATGTGAAAGACAGCACTTTTATTCTAGAGAAAGGAACAGTACGCTTTTAAAGATGTTGGATTTGATTAAATTTAAATGGAATTAAAGTTAATTTGTTTTTTGATTCAGAAGGAGGGGGTTCAAACTGAAGACCAAAATAGTTATAGACAAAATAAAGTATGTGTATATACATGTGTGTGTCTGTGTGTGTGTATACACATATATATTTACACAGTGAATGTATACAGACATTTTTAGAAATATGTATGTATATATGTGTGTGTATATATATACACGTATACATAAAATACATATATACATAAAATGTAATTGCTTTGTTTTGTCTACAACTACTTTGGTCTTCAGTTTGAATCTGCTATATGTGAGTAGGAAAAAAACATACAACACAGTATGATTTAAATTTACAACCCTGCTCCGTATGTTGAGTAATAATGAGCACAGTACTCCTAGTAAGTGCTTAATATATGTTGAATTCATATCAACCTAAAACTTCCAGAAAGTGCAGTATCTCTCGAATATTTAAGCAGCATATAAAATTTAATGTGTTAAATGAAGAATTCTTGACCCCCACCATTCTGATTTACTCCTTCTCTGTCTTATCCATGTCAATACATGGCTTCACCTTTCAGCTGATTTCCTCCGTCTTTAGGTTTTCCTTTTTCTTTTATCTCCACATCCAACCCAGCAGAAAATCTTGTTGGCTTTCTTAATATGTGTTGACTCTATTTCTTTCTCTCTGTCTCTGTTATCTAAATTTAATCAAAACCAACCAGATTCCTGCATTTTACTTCCTAACAGTTCGGCCATCCATTCTTTTTTTTTCTCCTAGAAGCCAAAGTAATTTTTTAAAAACATAAAAGAAAACCTGTCAATCCTCTGCTTAAAACCCTTTCATGACTTTTTATTACTTTTAGATTAAAATCTAAATCTACTGTCTTCGTCAACAAAGCCCTGCATTGGTTTGGTCTCTGCTTGGCTCTCTAACTTTGTCTCTCACCTCTCTCCTCCTTCCTCCCCGGTACAAACCACACAGGACTCCTTGCGATTTCTCAATCATGCCAGAACTTTTGCACGTATCCCGTGCGTCTGGAATTCTCTTTCTCTGGATTTTTGCAAAACTAGCTCCTTCACAGTCTATATACATCACTCCTTGAATATCAATTTAGAAAGATTTTTCTGACTATCCCAGTTATTCTTTATCAAATGTTTATCTCCATTATCATATTTATCATCATCTATAACTATTTTGATTTTGAAATTCTGCCTACCTGTTTATTGCTAATGTCCCCCCATAAACTCCGTGGAGGGCAAGAATTTTGTCTATTCACTGTTGTATCCTCATCACCTAGAACCATTAGCTGTATATAGGAGGGTTCAACAAATATTTGCTGAAAGAAGAAAGAGGGAAGGAAAAAAGGAAGCAAGGAAGCCTGGAAGGAAGAAAAGATGTGAGGAATGAATGAAGTACTCCCAAGTCCAAACCATTAATAAAGTTCATTATGATTTATGTAATGTATCGTAACCTATCTTCTGCTATATAAGTCAAGATTAAGTCATTTATTATTTACAACGAAACTAGAATTTATTTGCTTTTTAAAATCATTGTCTATTCTGCACTAATTTCACATGAAATTTTATTAATCTTGGTGATTGAATTGATTTACCAAATTTGAAACACAATTCATTATGCAGAAGTGCTATTTGTCAAATATTTTCAGGTTCCTGCCTGCAGATAAATGGTTGGAGCGTACTTTGGGTCCCTTTTTAGTTGGGTGGGGCCATGTGACTAGTTCTAGCTAATGAGTGATGAGTGGTGATGGCCATGGTGTGTGTCATTCTCAGACTGGTGCATATAATTACTGATACAAGATGCTTCAAAGATTTCTTTTCTACTGCCATGGGTTCACCAGATAAAGTTGCAGTCTTTATGCTACCTTTATTATTATTTTTTTCTTTAGATGCTTTCCCCCCAACAATTCATTAAATTTTGATGAATGCATATATTTTTGCTGCATTTTGTAAAGCCATTACTTCAATATCTCTTGGAAATGTATATATTTACAATTTTTACTANATATATATTTACAATTTTTTTTTAAAGATTTTATTTATTTATTTGACACAGAGAGAGAGATTACAAGTAGGCAGAGAGGCAGGCAGAGAGACAGGCAGAGAGACAGGGAGAGGANGTATATATTTACAATTTTTACTATTGAAGTATAGTTAACATATTAGTTTCAGATATACAACATAGTGATTCGGTAATTCTACACATTATCCAGTGTTCATCACGGTAAGTGTATTAGAACTATATTTTTATCAATTCTTCATCATTCACTTATTCAGGAAACACCTACTATGTATCAAGTACTCTTCTACGCTTTTGGGACAGATAAGTGAACAAAACTGTCTATGATAGTCACCCTTTTGAAGCTTGCATTATAGAGTTGGAGAGATAGACAATGAATGTGATATTTAAGTATATTATGTCATATGTTGTAAGGTAATAAATGCCACGGAAAAGAGAAAATGTAAGGGAGAATGAGCAGTCTGGGACTGGGCAGAGGTGGTCAGGGTAGGCCTCACCAGCACAGTGAAGTACAAGCAAAGTCTTGAAGAAAGTGTAGGACTGAGTGGGCAGATATCTGAGGCCAAGGCACGCCACACTGGAGTGAATTAGCTAGAGCAATGGTTCTTAGTATCTTGGTGTCAGGACTCTTTTAAAATCTTAAACTATGTTAAGGACCCTAAAGAGCTTTTGTTTTATTCTTGACCATTTAGATCCCACCAAAGGATCCTGAGGACTTACAGAGAACCCTGGGTCATCCTCTGATGGATACTGGAGCAGAGGCTCTGAGAGAGGCCTGGTCTGTTGCAGGGACTTCAAGGATGCTGGTGTGACCAGAGCGAGCTCTAGGGGAAAAAGACAGGAGAGGAAGTCAGACGGGAAATCATATATGATATGATCAAATCATACAGGGCTTTCGAGGACAGTAAAGCCTTACTCTGTACTCTGAGGGGCATGGGGTCACTTAAGAACTTTGAGCAGAAGAAGGGAAGAAGGGCATGATCGGACAAGCTTTTAACAGGACACTGTGGTGGCTGTGTTGCAACTAGAGTGGACAAAGCCAGAGAACAAGGCAAGAGACTTGTAAGAGGCTTCTACACTAATGCAGTGGGGGCGCCTTCATTCATAAGTTGGCTCTAAATGCATCAGTAGACTCATCCCAAGCTCCTTCAGTTCTGCTAAAGTAATACTCTTTCCCTTTGACTGATTCACATTCAATGTCCTTTTCTCTTCCTTTCCCTCATAGCCTTATGTAAAGACATTGTTCTTCCCTAATTGCACATTTCCTTTAATTTTCTTGTTAAAAGGCAATACAGAAAAAATATTTTTATAGCTCCTTTTTAGCCAATATTTTTAATTCTCTACTCTTTTATCAGCAGGCTCATTTTTCTAGCTCTTTTAAAAAGTATAATACTCTGAAAGGCAATTATGAATCCTTTTGTTAATACTTTTGTTAATCATTTTTCATTTATTCATTTGGCTCCATGTTTTTTGTTCATTTTGTTCTTTTTATCAGACATATTTTTCTACAAATGAGTCCCTTGCATTTTAAACTAGGTCTGTCTTTGATGTCAATTCTAATATGAATTTTTTCCCTAATACACTTTTTGGTATGTGAATTCATTATAAAATAAAAATAGAAGTTTCTTCTCTTTTGGTACTTATAAAAATCAAGTAAGTCTATCATCTGCTATGATTTAATTAGAATGTAGTCACTCAATTTCTCTACATTTAAAAAATTCTTTCTAGTGCAATACTCATTCATCTTAAATGTCAATGTTATTTTGAAATATATTTTATTATGCCACGTTGTTTTCTATGCTTATTTCATCCACTAGTTTGTAAACTCCTTGAAAAAATTAGGCTTCACTCATCTTCTGTCACCCACCACCTCTCTATTTCTTTATCCCTTGTTAGCTCATAAGAATATAATCAATTACAGCATTTATTCATATTATTTCTCATTCATTTCTGGTTTCCAAACTGAGGCACTTGAAAAAAAATTTTTTAAGTAATCTCTAGGCTCAGTGTGGGGCTTGAACTCACAGTCCCAAGGTCAAGAGTTGCATGCTCCACTGACTAACCCAGCCAGGTGACCCTGCACTTGAAAAAAATGTATAAAACTTGGGCGCCTGGGTGGCTCAGTGGGTTAAAGCCTCTGCCTTCAGCTCAGGTCATGATCTCAAGGTCTTGGGATCAAGGCCTGCATCGGGCTCCCTGCTCATCGGGGAGCCTGCTTCCTGCTCTGTCTCTGCCTGCCTCTCTGCCTACTTGTGATCTCTCTGTCAAATTAAAAAAAAAAAAATGTATAAGACCTATTAAAATTTTCCAAAACTCCATTTTAAAAACCCTTTTTCAAATTTAAGTGGCATTGAGTGGAGGTGGGAGTAGTACTGGGAGTTATTCATCCAGAAACGGAGCTTTGGTCTATTTTCTAGGTGGACCTTTATAGTCTCTCAAAAATAGATGAAATACTTCAGTGCGCTCGTTAGCTTGAACTAATGACTATGTGAGAACTTTTCCTTCACAGGAAGAAAGAGTAAAAAAAGTACAAATCAGTTTACTGAAGATGGCTAATAATTCTACCGTTAAATTTAAAAATATATAAAAACCGCTTATTTCTAAGCAGTTTAAACTAACTCATATATAAAGTTAATCAAAGTGTCATATATAATTGATATCAGTTTAAATTTTTTTCTTCTCTTTTTTTTAGATTTTATTTATTTATTTTAGATTTTATTATTTATTTACTTATTTGTGTGAGAGAGAGAGAGAGATTGAGCACAAGCAGGGGGAGTGGCAGGCAGAGGGAGAAGCAGGCTCCTGAGCAAGGAGCAGGATACTATATAGGACTCCATCCCAGGACCCTGAGGTCATGACCTGAGCCAGAAGCAGATGCTTAACCGACTGAGCTACCCAGGCATCCGGATATCATCAGTTTTATTGCAAGTTTGATTTTATAATTTTTTTTGAAATATCATATTCCTCCATTTAGTAGGCTCAGTAGAAGGTTTTATAATAACTTTTCTTCCTTCCTTCCTTCCTTTCTTTGGCTCAGACTGCACCCTCTCCCTCTTGTCTCCCAAAGGAAGAGAAGAACCAACCAATATCAACTGTGAATGTCGTCTGCAGAAGCAACAAGAACCAGCTTCACACTCAGGAGACAGTGCCACGCCTCCTCCTGGTAGTTTCCAGTGCTCTACACATTCAGAGAAATTTCTCTGGCAACAAACTGTAGACTTGATCCTTGAAAGTATGCTCTTAGAAATGTTTATTTTTGGTATTATGTGTCTCTGAGCATACATAGGACAATTGATACACATATATGTAGGGTGTCCATATAATTTATTGTCTGAATGGGGGCAGTTTTGAGAATTAAAAGGTGGCACTACCAATAATCACTAAAGGACAAAGAGTATAAACTGTGACTGTTCCCTGCAAACCGGAATGTCTGGTCACCTTATAATCAAAGTTTTAGGGGAACACTTTTTGTCCCCAGGATTTTGTGTCCTAGAGGGAAGGAGTTTCTAGAACAGTATGGGGGGAAAAAAACCACTTTTATACACTTTTATCTTTTCTCTGCCTCTTCTCTTATCCCTCCCCAGGAGAGGAGGAGTGATTTTGCTGATTGATGAGCTTGGGAGAAGAAGTGGAACGTGGAATCTCCAAGTATAACTACTGCCAAAGCAGCCAACGTTAATGCTTGATACTTCTAAAAATGAAAGATTTCTCCAGATGCTTGTTACAGAAGTTTCTGACATTATATAAAATATTTTTTTTGCTTGATAATTCTAATTTTAAATGTCCATATGGACTTTTGGAAAACTAAATTTAACCATATCCCTCTCTTTACCACAGCTCCCTCTACTGTAAATCTTTTCATATGTTCAGGTAATATGTTCTTTAGGAAAGCTTTCCTATTTTTACACATCACCCAAAGATGCCTTCTCTGCTTCAGAGAATCCTCTGTTTAATTAAATTTAAATTGAACCCTCATCTTTTTGCATCCACCAGCTTTTTGATTTAGATAACAAGTCAGATTTCACCTACTTTATTTTGTGTATTATTGAGCTGCTTTTATTAGTAATCTAACTTTTTTTTAAAGATTTTTTTTAAGTAATCTCTATACTCAACGTGGGGCTTGAACTTACAACTCTGAGATCAAGACTCACACGCTCCACCAACTGAGCCAGTCGAGCACCCCATAGTATTAATCTATATACTTTTTTAAAGATTTAAAAAAAATTTATTTGAGAGAGAGTGAGCGAGTGAGCACGAGAGAGAACACCAGCAGGGGAATGAGCAAAGAGAGAGGGGGAAGCAGACTCCACACTGGGAAGGGAGCCGGGACTCTGGGATCACGACCATAGTCAAAGGCAGATGCTTAACTGACTGAGCCACCCAGGTGCCCCTATTAATCTAAATTTTAAAATTTAACCCAAATGGCAGAGACCAAGTTTGGACAATTTCTTTTTCTTTTTTTAAAGACTTCCCTGCAAAAGAGGACAGCTTAAGTTTGTTACTTTCGAGCACACTCTAGATCTTTCTATGATACTGAATCTTTAATGTTAAAGACAGAATCAAAAGATACTAAAGGCAAAACTAAATGTTAATAAATACCTATTTTTCAACTGCTTGCAAAAATGAGAATGGTTCAATAAATAATCATGAAAGATGCAGCACTATTCCATATGTAATATATCTTTTATATTAGGAAACATCTATAATCGTTTACTGCTATATTACACCTCTCTCTTAAATCTCTCAAAACCAACCTTGCTATTACTTCAAGACTAAAAGACACCAAGCTCCACACACCTGACTACTTACTAGGACTCTGAATTGAGTGTCAGTCTCCTCCTTCAGCTCTTAAGGAGTACATTCAGTTGAGTACCCCAAAATTGAGAGGCCTGTACCATTCAGCCATTCCTTCTCAAAAAGGGATCCTCCCTCCACTCCAGCTGAAGGAGCTCGAGCGAGAGACATCAAGAAGCCACAGGGAGACTGCACTCGAGTCTAAGGAACAATACTGCCTTCACTCAACTGACTTCCTCATAAACCCCTTCACATTTTGAGACCAGTCAACATCTAACTGCCTCTGCAAGTTGCCTTTTCTTAGTGTTCATCTTCCACAGCTCATCACCTTAATACCATCTCTTAAATACCATGGTCCTGCATCTTTAGGTACACTGTACTGTCTTCCCAATTCTCTCGTGACATTTGTTTTTTTCTTTCTGTTGTTGAATATTTTCTCTCCTTTGATTTTGAGGTGGTCCTCAAAATTCTATCGTCAGGTCTCATTTCTTTTTCTATAGATATTTCCCTCCTTTGTGTCAACCGCCACCTCACACGGAAGAATCCCAATTCCACACCTCTAGAAAAATTCCTAACTCCCTGCTAGATGTTACCAACTTGAGATCCCTATACCTCAAAAAGCAATGTCTGTTACTATTTGTATGTGCCCTTTGTCTTTCTTCCTCTGTATCTTTCCTCTTGCCATTCCCTCCACCTGGAGTCCCTTTGCAATTTCATCCTGTTCAAGTTTTGCTGGTAAGATACTCCTTAAATATCATCTCTGGCTCAAAGCTTATCCAGATTTTCTTTCTTCTTTTTTTAAAGATTATATTTATTTATTTGAGAGAGAGAGAGCGAGCATGCAAAGTGAGGGGCAGAGGGGGGAGAGAGAGGGACAAGCAGACTCCACACTGATCATGGAGCCTGATGCGGGGCTCAATTCTAAGATCCTGAGATCAGGACCTGAGCTGAGAAACCAAGAATCAGATGCTTAACTGACTGTGCCACCCAGGCAGCCCTTATCCAGATTCCCTTAACCACGTTTGATGTCTTCGTGTTTTAAACTCACATGGCATTCCAGGTAGATCTAACTTACAGAACTGGTTTTATTCCACATAATTTGTAGGTTATTTATATAATCATCTTATCCTTATATTATAGTTCATAAATTACTCCAACTATATACTATCTATACGTTAAACAAATGTAGCTTTTCCTCCTCTGTGACTGAGCTGATTATCCTCACAAATCACCACCTGCCTGGTGTGAATAAAGCATAGAAGTAAATGGCATATATGACATTCATTGTCTTTCTAAAGAAATGTATGATGACTAGGGTTATGCACATATTTTTCCTGACTTCATCCACCAATGAGGATAAATATTTCACATGGGAAATAATACACAAAACCCAGTGCTCTAAGAGCCCTCATGTGGATGATCAACATTTCACTCTAATTATCCTCTCCAATTTTTATCTTGTGGGTTCCTAGAGGAAGGGAGAAGAAAGATTCTCACTTAATCAGCACTTCACATCCCTTTTGCTCAAGCATCATCTGCTTTTACTTTGTGATCTATTGTCACAGTTTGCTCAAGGGTCTGGTCCCTGCCCTTTCCTCTGTGGTCACCGGTCTATCCAGACCAGTACACACTGATCCTTTTCTCTCTCCCCAGTAGGTGAGAAGCTTGTCTGAATTCCACAGGAGAACGGTAGGTCCCTAGTGCAGTAGAAAACAGTACTTTTGAGTAAGGGACTGGCGGGGCCGGGGGTGGCGGTAAGGTAGGGAAAGACAGCTTGGGGGTTTACGGGATCAGGCTCACAGAAATCCCAAAATTGTGGCGGTGTAAGGAAACCAGAGATAGGGGAACACACCAGACCACCCTGCCCCAGGTTGGGGGGGGGGTCTTTTTTATGACAGTCGTCTATGACCAACAGAGAATAACCAGACCCTAAAAAGAAGTAAGCCATTAAAGATGTCATCACTAGTCCTTACTCAAGGCAAGACATCACAAGAATGATAAGGCCATAAACTCCCTGGTCAGTTCTAAATAAAAGACTGTCAGTGGAGGCCCATGTTGGCATCCCTGTCCAGACCCCTCTCAGTCCTGAGAGCTTTTTCTATACCCTTGCTTAATAAAACTCTATTGCTTTACTCACTCTCCTTCATCCACGAGATTCATTCTTCTACTCCATGAGACGAGAACCTCACTCTCCCACCTCACTTTCTTCTATCTCATAGCTCTTGTATCCAGAACATGCAGGCTTCTGAGGGAAGGAGCCAAGGAGAGCTCAGGAGATGGTCAAGCCCACCTTGACCATCACACAGTCCTTGTATCTGTTCTCTCTAATCTTCGGATGCTGGAGCTCAATCTTTCTATCCCTCAAGACTATTACACCTTCTGGGGCACATGGCTGGTTCACTCAGAAGAACATGAGACTCCTGTTCTTGGGGTCTTGAGTTCAAAACCCATGTTGGGCTAGTGCTTACAGAAAGAAGGAAGGAAGGAAGGAAAGAAGGAAAGGAAGAAAGAGAAAGAAAGAAAGAGAAAGGAAGGAAGGAAGGAAGAAAGGGAGGGACGGAGGAAGAAGGAAGGAGGAAGGAAGGAGGAAGGAAAGAAGGAAGGAAGGAAGAGAGAGAGAAAGAGAAAGAAAGAAAGGAGAGGGAGAGAGGGAGAAGGAAGGAAGGGAGGGAGGAAGAAGGAAGGAAGAGAGAAGGAAGGAAGGAAGAAGGAAGGGAAGAAGGGAGGGAGCCTATCTGCAGGGAGATTCACATTTTCTTCCACAGTTCTGGGCTTCATAAAGATCAGAAAACATGTCTGGACTTGGGCTCCAGTGTCTCTATCTCTGATATTAAGTATCTGCTCCACCTGAATTCACAGAGAGCCTAGGTGTCTGGACTGCCCGATGCTACACTCTAGTGGAATAGAGTCTCTGCCTACACAAACTTGGATTTGCCTTCAGAGAAATCTCTGTAAAAGTACATGGAAAAATGTTACTTTGAGGGTAAAGAGAATATAATCAGTCTGAATTTTTCTTTATATTTTTCCATATTCAGTATAATAACCATTAATTTTATAACAAGACAGCTATTTTTTAAAAAAGATAAAAAGCTAGCACTTGTGTCTTTCTGCCTGGTATTTTATTTGGGATGTATACTTCCCTGTCCTCCCCTATTCCCATTCTACACACACATGTATGTCTACAGAAGCCCCCACACACATTAGCCTGAGTTTCTTGGGCATGAGAGACATTTCGAATCCACCTGTAACACCAAACATGGTAAACTGTTAAAATTCATCTAATCCAAGGGTTAGGAGCTCTATAAACCTTGGTGCAATGAACCACATGTTTGTGCCCCCCTAAAATTCATGCATCAAAATCCTAATCCTTAATGTGATGGTATTAGTAGGTGGGACCTGCTAATTCATGGGTTCATGAGCTCTCATGAATGGAATTAGCGCCCTTATAAAAGGGACTCCAGAGAGTTTTCTTACCTTCTCTTTGTCATGTGAGGATACAATGAGAAGTTGGCATTCCACAGACTGGAAGGGGACCTCACTGCAACCTGACAGGACTAGCATCCTCATCTCAGACTTCCAGCCTCCAGAAGTGTGAGAAAGAAATCTCTGTTTATAAACCACCTAGTCTGTGATATTTTGTTACTGCAGCCAGAACTCACTAAATTATTTGGCCATAACTGAGATACAACTGATCTCTTTATGTTAGTGAATTTCTACCAGCCCTTCAAAATTTTTGCCTGAAGCATAAATTATGAATGTAATCTATTCTCATGTCCAGAGGTGAGGGTGGGTTTTCCTAACTAGGATCTCAGAGACAAGCCCCCCCCTTTTTTTTAATGATTAATTTATTTAAGAGAGAGAGAGAGAGAGAGAGAAAGCACAAGCCAGAGAGGGGGCAGAGGAAGAGGCAGACACAACTCCCCAGTGAGTAGGCAGCCCAACTCCGGGCTCCATCCCAGGACCCTGAGATCATGATCTGAGCCAAAGGCAGACGCTTAACCAACTAAGCCATTCAGGAAACCCGAGACAAGTCCTTCCGAATCGCTGGCGTCTCTTCCCTAGGTATTTTGGGAAGGTGGAGACAGCATGAGTCAGTAGATGCATTGTTGTGTAGTAAATAGCAAAGGTAGAGTAATCACAAGTCCATTTATTTGGGTCTCCAATAATCTATCTCAGTGAAGATTAGTAACTTTCTTTTGTAGCTGTCTTGCACAAGTTTTGAATCTTCTCTTTAATTATGTTTTTGAGCTGTTGTTTGCTGGTGAATAGAAATACATCTGACTTATATATTAACCTTACATCCAGCTACCTGTTAAATTCTGCCATTTCTTCAATTCTTTGTGGACCTTTTTGAGTTTTTTACACAAGGCAATAATGTCTGAATATAGCATTTTTACTTTCTCCTTTCCAGTTATTAGGTCTGTAAAAGCAGGGGAGTAAGTGGAATTATACTGTTGTAAGGTTATTACATTTGGGAAGTGTGGGGTGTAAGATGTCAAGTGGGAAGTGAGAATTGAAAAATGGGAAACAGAAACTGTCAGGTATAAAAGGTAAAGTGTGAATACCGACAATATTGATAAGAAATGGACATTGATGAGTTAAGTAATCATATTGTTAGTTGTAGAACAAACATTAGCAACATAATAAAAAGAGATATAGCTAAGAAGCTAGTAGATAAAATGGACCGACCAAAAAAAAAAAGAAAAATTCAGGCAACCCAAAAGGCGGCAAGAAAGGCATAACAGCTTAACAAAAAAGAGAAGATATAAAATGAAAATAAGTAGCAATATTAGAGACTTAAATTGACTATACTGATAATTACATTACATGCAAGTGGACTAAATACACGAGTTAAAAGGCAGAAATTGTCAGACTGGGTTAAAAAAGCAAGTCCCTATGTATTTCTGGAAAACTTATAAACCTCATAAGCTTTTCAGAGAATTTTTGTTACTTCCTTTTTTTTGTACAGAAATTTACATAATTTGAATTTGATCTAGCTTGTCATTTCATTAGAAATTGGAAATATGGATGAATTTGAGCAAAATACTGTATTGAATCAAATCTGCTTTAATCACTTTTTCTTTTTAGAAAACTTTTTATATTCTCAAATAAAAGAATAATAAAATAAATAATCTGCAGGTAAAAAAACAAAAACAAAAATACAAAACCTATTCTGAATGCCTTTCACGGGGCTCCAATTTTCATGCAAACAAGACCCCCAGCTTGAGAGAAAATTTCATCTTTGCCTGGAATACACCACAACACACTGTAAGAGGCTCTATAGTATAGTTCGTGTGGGTTTTTTAAATTATTTATTTAAAGTTATCTCTACACCTAACCTGGGGCTCAAACTCACGACCCAGAGATCAAAACTCACATGATCTTCCAACAGAGCTAGCCAGGTGCCCCTAAACCTTTGTTGATTTAAAGTTGCAAACCCCAAAGAGATTTTTTAGTGGATCCTAAGTTAATAAATCATTATCATAACAAATTTAGTGATTGGTCATCTTATCACACGTAAAAAAATACATTTCTTTGGGAGATATCACAAGATTTCCTATCGGGTAGAAAGAATAAAATCCCCAATCATATATGAATTTGAACTCTACTATATGTACACACACACACACACACACACACACACACACACCTACGTTTAGAACCATCTTAGTAAGTTCACACTTCAATTAAAGAAAATGTATAACAAAAGCATGGTGAAACCACGTCTTACTCACCTTTGACACAGTTCTTGGCAAAATTGAAAAGGGGGACCACAGAACTCTGAATGCTATTGACAAAATGATGCTCTGTCCCCCTAATACTTCTCACCACAAATATCTAAGATACCAATGACAAGTAGGTTGTCACTAGAACTGATTATTTACCTCCCTTTAAAAGCCCACCAAACCTCATTCCATTGCACCTTTAATGGATAAAACCCAAACTCCTAGGGTATTTTTATCACTTGTATTTTCTGTTCTGTACCTTCTCATCCAGTGAAATTCACATCACTCTCTGACCTGGGAAACCTGTCCGTTACGTCCTCTGTAACTTAAAATCTGCAATCAAGAAAAGCTCCTAGATCATACAAATGACTACACAGCTAGTCTCTGCCAAGTCCAGACCTTAACCCACAGCTTTTATGGAACCAGGGGCACGCAGGTGAGGTCAAAGGGCAATTATCTAAAGTGGCGCCACCTGGGCACCATAGGATCTCTACTAGTTATCTAACGTGGAGCCTTCCACGCACCACTTTAGGGGAGATCAAAACAGCCTTCCCACATTCCAGCCAGGGCTTACATGAACTTCCACGGAGCCTGGAACACGAGCCTCAGGGGAGGTTGCTCAGTAGGCATGAACAAGATGGAGGGCCAAAGATGGAGTCAGCATCAGGAGCACTCCTACAGATCTGCTGAACAAAAACCAGAGTGTATCTATGTGTGTATATGTATGTACACAGGTTATAAGAAAATTTAGATCTAGTTTTATATTCTGAGTAATACAAATGGCTAGAAAATGGAATAAAATCTCTAAGCATTATGGGGAAAGAATTAATTATACTTAAAAACCCATACTGTTTAATGATGCATAATTTTGTTTCAGTAATACAAGGTAATTATAAAATGCATACTGGGGACCAAGATAATGCTAAAGTCTTTATAAACTTAGGGTGGTATTTTGCCAGAGTTAACATGTGATTTTGGTTGGTATCATTTCTTGCAGTTAATATATCTTGTGTAGCAAGAACTACACAAGAAGGAATGTGTGACTCTCAAAAAGATACTGAACTTAGTTATATTAGAGGAAAATCTCTGATTTCTTTATGTAAAAAAAAATACGTACATGATAAAACAATTTTGATATATAACTTCAACTCGACTGCTTTCCGAGTGAGAACTCATTGGCTGGAATGCATCATCTATTAGGCAGTCCTGGTATTCTGGGAAGATTCTTTGGCAGTTTTTGGTCAACTGACAATTTAGAAAGGATTTAAAGAGCCAAGTTTCATTTGGGATTTAACTGGTGAAAATACAGTCCAATTTCTTGACGAGAAAACTATGAAGTTAAAGAACTAGAAGGTTTTTAGGCTTATTTATATCCCTGAGAGAATACAGCACAAAATCCATGATCAACAGCAGGTAAATGCCATGTCTGTTTCCTATTTTAGCCGTGCTAATTCCAAGGGTGATTGCTGTCTTTTACAAGTAAACAAAACAAAACAGATAAACAAGTGGACAAGCAAATCTTTGAGGACAGTGCATTTCAAATGGCAAGCGAAGTATTGCTTATTGCTGATATTACTTTTTTTTATTCCAGTTAATATTTGTTAAAATGCCATTTTTTGTTAATTTTCAACAGGCCATGATCTTGGTCACTTTTCCAGTCATCAAGAAGGAGATAAGGCAATCCATTCACATTCTTTTTTCCTAGCTTACAATCAAAGTTTTATCTGTACAGGATGGTTTATTTTTTATTTTTTATTTTTTTAAAGATTTTATTTATTTCTTTCACAGTGGGAGAGAGATCACAAGGAGGCGAAGAGACAGGCAGAGAGAGGGGGAAGCAGGCTCCCTGCTGAGCAGGGAGCCCGATGTGGGCCTCGATCTCAGGACCCTGAGATCATGATCTGAGCCGAAAGCAGAGGCTTTAACCCACTGAGCCACCCAGGCGCCCTGTACAGGATGGTTTAGATCAATGTAGTCAGAATAATAGGAAATTAAAACCAGAACATCTTGCAGGTAGAGTTGGCATAGCTGAGAATTTGTGTGAAAACTTTTACTTTAGCTTTTATTCACTGGGTTTTGTTTTCACATGTCCAGTGTTTTGTTTGTTTGTTTGTTCTGTTTTGTTTTGTTTTTAAAAGCCTCATTTTTCTTTCCTTGTTCAAATGAAACTATAAATTAGGCCTAGATATCAATGAACCTCATAAATCTAAAAAAAAAAAGACAAAAAACAAATGGTCTACCATTTAAAGAACAGCTTGAACAGCACTGTGAGTTCACTTCATTTGCTACTCACTGTGCAGTGTGAAACTAAAAGGACATTTGACTCCATCATGTCTAATTTTTTGCCCTCTTCTTATTTTTAAGGAGACTGCTGTAATCGTGAAAACTCTAAGCCATGTATAACCCATGGGTGGTATGGTTAGGAGTGCTTCTGCCGTTGATCAAGTTCACTCATTCAGTCCTCAAACCAGCACTGCCTCCAGTGATCAAGAACCGACCTTTTAACATTTTCTGGGCTGCCCCAACAATGCAGTGTCAACATTTCTTCAATGTGGATTTGAATCTCCAGTTATTTAATATTATATCAAATCCTCTAGAGACTCACAGGGGGTCAACAATTGCCATATTTTATCCAAATGAATTAGGGTATTATCCTTATTTCTCTCAAGATGGAAAACCTTTTAATGGAGGGATACCACAGAATATGAGTCTTTCCAAACACCTCGAGAAGACAGTTGATGACATTGCACATGTTTTCTCTTGGTGGAGATCAGAAGGTCTTGTTGTCATTGACTGGGAAAGCTGGAACCCCCAATGGGATAGAAATTGGGGTAATAGACTAATATATAAAAACTACTCCTTAGCCTTCACCAGAAACCAGCATCCTGACTGGTCAGAAATGAAAGTGAATACAGTTGCCCAACAGGAATTTGAAGATGCTGGAAGGAGTTTTATGCATACCACCCTCACACTGGGTTTAGAAATGAGACCAAAGTGTTTATGGGGCTTTTATCTCTACCCAGACTGCTACAATTATGATTATAAAATAAACCCACAGACGTACACAGGTAAATGCCCTAATGATGAAATTTTCCGCAATGACCAACTCCAGTGGCTATGGGAAAAAAGCACAGCACTCTATACTTCAATATATTTGGATAAACTATTGAAGTCAAGTTTAAATGCTTTGAAATTTGTTCATTATCGAGTTAGGGAAGCCATGAGGATTGCTGAAATGGCTAGACATGACTACATTTTGCCAGTTTTTATTTTTTCCAGGCCATTTTATTTGCATAGTATTGAAGCTTTGTCACAGGTAAGAAAAAGTACACTCACCTAAAAATGGAAATGTAGTACAATGACTATATAAAATCTGTGAAAAAATGTTTTAGTATAATTACTTTCTCTTAATAATAGAATACTATTTTATTATTAAAAGTATATATTTTTTCAAATGTCAAGTCAATTCTGAAACAGTATCATTGACAATTAGATGTTTAGCTGGTTTTAAGATGATGATTCTTATCAGCTTAGCATTTTCAGGGATTTCCAACAGAACAGTTGTCAAGCTTGAGTTAAATGATGCAACCCTGGAGAATTTTCAGAATCAGCTGTTTAATAGGGAAGAGTAGCAGCAATTTTTCAAATCTAAAACATACAGAACAAAGCTTGGGCAAATTATTAAGTAATCACAGTTTGGTTATATTGCATTGCTATGTTTTAGCTAAGTTCATTGAAAAATAACATAAATTCCATTGATTTTATATTGAAGAGTCTACAATGTGATCTAGTGGCAGGTGTCAAGACTTTAAAAATCGTTTATGTAAACAGATAGATATTGTCCTTAGACTTAACACAAAGTAGGAGGCACAAAGAGGCAGGAAAGAGCTCTTCTGGAAGATAATGAGTTTGCAGACAATGTGGAAGTATACAAGATTAAGCTAGATTGTCATTTAGATAGGACATTATTATAAGGCTTCAATCATTGAATGGATAGCTAGATAATAAAACCCTTAAATCTCCATCCATACCTGTGAGCCCACAGTTCTGTTACACCGCTACCCAACAAGACACAGGGCCATTGGAAAGACAACACAGCTCACCTTATTAGACTGCTTATGTTTGAGATGAGGACATTTAAAAGCAGTATCAATTCTTCCTCAAAATTTTCAAAATAAACATCTACTGACGCAAATGCTATTGATTAGATTTGACATTCTATCATTTAAGGATTACTCATTAACGGGATGTTCATTCCATAAATTTAGAAGGAAAAGAATCATGACATTGTGACAAAAAGCTGGAGGATCTCAGCGGTGTCTAATCCACCTCTCACCCAAACATGGATTCTTTCTTATCTGGCCTCTGCTTCAGCACTTTTCAATGGCACTCTCCCTATTCCAGAAGAAAAACTGCCACTTGCGGACGGTGTTAATTCCCAGAAAGTTCTTGAGTATGTTAAGTCTAGTCTGCCCCTGGATGACTTCATACCATTAATTCTAATTTTCTACCTTCTGGTGCAACTTAGAATAAATCAAATCCTTCTTTCAGAAGTCGGGTCTCCAGGTATTTGCATATACCAGTTATGCCTACCAAAGTCTTCTCAGAAGTCATTCCTCAAGTAACAGATCTCTCAAATCATGTCACTTTCTCAGACCTTTTGGGAAAAAGACTTGTGCCAGAGTCCAGCTCCAGCAGGTCCAGGGGTCCCTGAAGGATGGACTGTGTCGGTGAAAGGAGTGAGAGAGCCAAGAGATTCTTTCTGATCACCAAGCAGGCATCTCTACTCTGCTGGTCCCAGTATCTTTATAGGCAGTGAGTCAGGCAGTACGTGATGTAACAACAATAGTATGATCTTTAAGATTGATTATTTTTAGAGATACAAAGCACCTTGATTATTGAAAAAATTTTTTATATATTTTCCCATGTACCAACCCCCCAGTCATGACAGAGATAGATTATCCATTTTTTAGAAGCATGACCCTTAATGGGTTTGCCCCAGGCATAGAGGTGCAAGTGGGTCATGCTCTTATTCTTAGAAAAGGATTAAGGAAATTCCCATTAAAGTAGAATAATAAGGTATTTTTTGAAGAAAAATAAGTGAAGTGAGAAAATGTCAAGTTACTAGTATGATTAATACATAGGCTTTATGGTTAGACATAGTAGCCATAGTTACATAAGTCAGGCTTCAGTAGTTTGCAAGTTTGCTTCCTTGCGACTGAGTATGTAGACACTGTGGGGGGTCTGTTCTTGCTATTCTTTGCTATTCTTGCCATTCTTTGAACAAATGGCAAGGTCTTTTTCAACCCCTTTTTGTCTTTATATTAACTGTTACATCTACATTCTCATTGTAAACCAGTATACGAGAATGTGGGAGGGGTGTTGTAAGAACATTCGTGGAGTGCAGGCCTCGAGGAGGCAGCATGACTTGCCATTAATCATTAGGGGCGCATGTAGCAGCCAGTGCTCTGCTTTTGCTTGTGCCCTTCTCCGGGCAGAGCTACCCTGTAGTTCCAGGGCTTCATGGTGTCTTAAAAATTTTCTCCTGGGGGTGCCTGGGTGGCTCAGTGGGTTAAAGCCTCTGCCTTCAGCTCAGGTCATGATCTCAGGGTCCTGGGATCAAGGCCCACATCGGGCTCTCTACTTGGCAGAGAGCCTGCTTCCTCCTCTCTCTCTCTGCCTGCCTCTCTGCCTACTTGTGACCTCTCTCTCTCTCTGTGTCAAATAAATAAAAAAATCTTAAAAAAAAATTT
Organism: Ailurus styani; assembly: GCA_002007465.1. Lineage (NCBI taxonomy): Eukaryota > Metazoa > Chordata > Mammalia > Carnivora > Ailuridae > Ailurus > Ailurus styani. The sequence continues at coordinate 2,495,340 of LNAC01000151.1, forward strand.
TTTTTTCTTCTGGTCTGCAAGAGCTCAAAGAGATAACAGTAGAAGGATCTGTTACAGAGACAGGATCTGAGGTTCTTGTCATGGGGCTAAGGGTCAGAACTTTCTCATATGGCCTTGCCTGAATAATCTCAGTCTGGTTAGGAGTACCTGGAGGCCCAATTATAAGTAATAGGATAAATCCTAAGATAGAGATCGGAAACAGTGGAAGGGGAGACCAGGTCGCTTTGTTTGGCAGAGGCGGTGCAAACGCTGCCATTCCCACGCTGTGACTGTGTCAGCCAGCGAGGCCCATGCAGCTCCCAGCACACTACGTTATGTTTATTTAGTCCAAAGTTATTTATTGAGTGCCTATCATGTGTCACTATATTAAAATAATAATGTTAATAACAGTAACAATGTAATTATTAATGTTAATAATAATAATGGTAGAAACTAATAATAGTCCATATAGTTAGATACTTTGTCTTGGAAGAAAATGAGAGAATGAAATGTCACAGTTTAATGAAAGTCTTATTCATAACTTTCCTATTTTTTGTGCTATTAGACTTCTGACATAAATTATGAGTTAAATAACACCTCTGAGCTCTACTTCAGAAATCAATAGACCACATACTTTACTCACCAAAAACTATAGAATTAATCTGAGTATTATTATAGTAAAGCATTTTAATATATCTTATTGCCTTCACCAATCAACAAATGATATGGATCTTTTTTACCTATTGTCTAAATAACATAACAACATAACTTTACAAAGAAATAATTTAAAATACCAACTCTGTTTGCTTTTTTCTTCCAGAAGTTTCTCAGCTTAAGTGAGGGACTTGATTTACATTTAAGGAATGTGAGACTGGCTAGTAACATAGAAAGATGGTTTCCTTTCTTATTACCTACACAAACTGTGGAACAGAAGCACTGGTGTGATTGGAGGCTTCCCATAATGCAGGGACGCTTTGCTGTGGCACAGCCAATTTCCTATCCTAGTATTTGAACACTGTGTCTTTGTGCTGGATCTCTGGTTCTCCACCCCTTGGAAGGAAGGGAAGAATGCATATCCTTTCATCTAACATCTCTCTGTTCCATCTCCCCTTATGCCCTGCATCTTTGTTCTTGCTCTATAATCATGAACATAACCTTCTCAGTTTCTTGTATTGGTAAATTATAATCTACTTGGTCATCCAGCTTGTGTCACTTGTATCCACCCCGCTCTTTCCATTATCCAATAGACATCCATCTTAATTTCCAATCTGTCCCCTCTGTTTTTTTTTTTTAAATATTTTATTTATTTATTTGACACAGAGAGAGAGATTACAAGTAGGCAGAGAGGCAGGCAGAGACAGGGAGAGGAGGAAGCAGGCTCCCTACTGAGCAGAGAGCCCGATGCAGGCCTCGATCCCAGGACGCTGAGATCATGACCTGAGCCGAAAGCAGAGGCTTTAACCCACTGAGCCACCCAGGCGCCCAGTCCCCTCTGTTTTACAAGGACTGACACTGCCTTTGTTGAGACCTTCATCATTTCTCATTGAGCGGCGTACCTCATCTCCTAATTGGTGTTCCTCCCTACCATCTTGACCTCCTCCTCTTTCTTTTTTTTTTTTAAGATTTTATTTATTTATTTGACACAGAGAGAGAGAGAGATCACAAGTAGGCAGAGAGGCAGGCAGAGAGAGAGGAGGAAGCAGGCTCCCTGCTGAGCAGAGAGCCTGATGCCGGGCTTGATCCCAGGACCCTGAGATCATGACCTGAGCCGAAGGCAGAGGCTTTAACCCACTGAGCCACCCAGGCGCCCGACCTCCTCCTCTAATACATGTTTTATATGACAGCCAGAAACATCTACCCAAGTTGCAAATTTGTGGTTTTCCAGGACTAAAACTTTTTTTGTACTTTAGTCCTAATAATTTCAAATAACATAAAAGTTTCTTTGTATTTGGATCCTCCCTATATACAAAGATTCAGATGCCTTCACTTCTTCCCAAATCCCCTGTGCTTGACCACCAGAGTTCCTGGCAGTTTTCTGGGTGGACTGGTTTTTTCTACATAGGAAACTCTGCCCTTACTCTTTCTACTGTACACAAAATTCTGCCCTCTCTAATCAGTCTTATGAATTTGCACTCATTTCCAAAGACACATCTGAAATCTCACCTCCTGAAGATTTCTGAAGGAAGCTTTTCCAGACTCTTCCATGTAGAATTAAGCAGTACCTCTGATCTATATGTCTAGTGGGACAATATGGAACTTAATTTGTTATACTATAATCACTTAGTTTGTTTTTTAATCATAGCAAGCTTTGTTCTTTTTATTATTATTATTATAATTATATTATTATTATTATTCAGTGGATAGAGGTAGTATAACATCAAAGTTAAGGGTTCCAGCAAATTATAATTACTTTTTTATATGTCTGTCTCAACCATCACACTAAAGAGCTCCCTTGAGGACAGGAACTGGAATCTATTTCATTTTTATATTCTCAGTGTCTAGAATATTGCCTGGAACATCATAAATATTTATAAAATAAAAGTAAGTATCCAAGGCAGAATTACCTTTCCTAATTCTGCTCTACAGTCTTTTAAGAAACATGGATAACATTATCAAAGCATTTTTTACCACAATTGATGGGTTGAGTTTTATCACTGAAATGTCAATGACTAAATTTAGTTGCAGGAACTACTTGTGATACTTCTCTTTTCTAGGAAGATTTAGTACATACAATTGGCGAGAGCGCTGCGTTGGGGGCGGCAGGGCTAATATTGTGGGGAGGATACGAATATTCTGATTCAAAGGTAAGCAGTGATTTCTCTGTCAGCATCTTGAATATATTCTAGATATTGTTGTTTGTTTTACTTTTCCACATCAGAGACAAATGGTTATCTGCTCACATGACTTTAATGAAGGTCAGAGTACAAGGACTAACATTGTTTGAGCACCTACTCTGTACCAGTCACTGTGGCTAGTAGTAGCCTGGAAAGAGCACAGGTTTTCCAATCAGACAGCCCTAAGGGAGAATTCGATTTTCATGTTCTAGAAGTATAATCCTGGGCTAGTTAATTAACCTCTCTGAGTCTCAGTTTCTCCATCTAAAAAAAAAAAAAAAAGGTACTGAAATAAAACCTACTCTTCAGGGATTTCAGTAGATGCAATGATATAATGTATATGTGACAAAGAAAAAGAATAGTAAATTTTAAAAGAAATATTATTTCATACACATTAAGGAGGATGAGTTTTCTAAAAATGGTTCTTTATTGCCTGATCAGCAATGATAGAAATGCTCATGGGAGGAAAAAATATATGTATACAATGGTTTATTAACAGTCTGCTCTTGGTAGTAGTGCACATACAAAATAACTATTATTTTTCACGACTAAATTTGAACATGTTCTATTGGTCACCTGTCACACTGCCTGAGTGAAGATTCTGAACCACAGTCTTTTCTCACTTGCAGGTATGAACAGATAGTCTCATTTTCAGGTGTTAAAACACCCAGTCTCATAAAACACAAAAAGGGGCATCTCTTTCTCATTCTGCATGGCACAAATGAGAATCTGCACGGAGGAGCTGTTAAGAGCAGGAGGCTGGGATTTGGGTTGTTTGGGGCCCACTGCTTGCTTTTTGTCCCCTACTAGCCATGTGACCTTGAGCAGCTCATTGACTCTACAATTCCTCTATCTTTAAAATGGGGGAAATAATAGTACCTGTCTCACCGGGCTCTTATGCGAATTGCATCGTAACACACGTAAAGCGCTTAAAACAGTGCCTGGGATGCGGTATGTATCAGGTACGTATTGGCAATTATTACCCGGATTAACATTTCCTGCCCTTTGTCCTTACACCCCAGGCTTAGGTATTAGGTATGGGGAAGAGGAATATGGGGCGATTTCTTTGTTCATTTGCTTTAAGGAAGGGTGTGGGAGACTGGGCTGGGGAGGAGACAAAGTGAGCAATGTAATTTTTATTTATTTGGGGCATTTATAATTATTTTTGTCCTTTGAAGTTCTTCCCACACAACTGCCACATAGGGACTGGCTCTTTTCCGTATGAGGGGTCACTGAGATTTGGTTAGAGACATCCCCACACAGCACACAACTCACAACCCCCAAGGCTTTGCTCCTGACATGCTGGTAAGAGGAAGCTGGCATACTTCCTCTTAGATGGGGAAGGCTTAGATGCTGAAGGCTGCCAGAGTTGCAGGCTGGCAAGAGGATCAGGAGACCACATTGGAGCGTGTTAATTTTGAAATGCTTGTGAGACTTGCAGGTGGAGATGTCACATAGGTAGATGGGTATGGAACTGGTTCAGGGATAAAGTCTGGGAAATACACATTTGGGAGTTCTATTTAGAGGAAGGAGATGGGGTGAGTGTATCCAAAAAGAGTAGAGCTAGGGAAGAGAAGAGGTCTAAGAATTAAGCCTAAAGTAGTCCAGTGCTCAGAGGTAGGAAAGATTAGCAGGACCTAGTAAAGGACACTATGAAAGAACATCCGGGGCGGTAGAAAAAACCCAGGAGGGTATGATGTCCTGCAAGCTAAGTGAAGACGCTATGTCAAGGAAGAGCACTGGGACAGAACAGGAGACGCCCAAGTTGAACTTGATTGTATTTACCTGTGTTTTACGCTCTCTTTGATTATAGTCTTCCCCCAATCTCTCTCTTTTTTGTTCAATGGTTGGCTTGTTTTTATTTTATCCCATCTGTCCTAGAGCCTCCCCTAAGATAAGGAGTCTTGTCCTGACTAAAATTAGCATTTGTTCCTAAATATAGCAGGAGGCTAGCCTAGACTGATGTCCCTGGACCAAAACATGACACACAGGATTTTCAGCACTTGTTACCACCCAAAGTGATACCTTGTTCAACTGCCTGTCATTAGGAGCTTTATTCTGCCTTGTGACTTTTGAACCCTCTCAGTCCTTACTAGATGGATTCACGGTACTGATGCCTCTTCTCACTGAGAAAATACCTCACTGCTTTAATTTAATTGGAGTTTAATTATGGACCAGTGTTAATATTGACCAAAATAATTGAAGTGCTAATGGAGAGTTCAGTGTATTAGTTATTAATGAATCTACTAGGATTTTCCCATGGGTCTTCCTATATGGATCAAGGAATTTATCTGACCTGTAATATTAATGTATATTAAGTATCGGTGTTGCAGATGTTTCACAATTCAAATTAAATTTATAAAATAACCATACCATATTAATGCTGATCTTTTTAAGGTGTTACTAAAAATATCTCTTTATATTAATTCCTAATTAAAGACATGGATCTTAAATGCCCATGATTAAAGACATGCAAATATTCAGGTATTAATACCACCTGTGTAACAGAATCACATTTTGAGAGTGAGCTAAATCTCTACTTTTCCTACAGGAGACCTGCTTATCTGTGCAAAAGTCTATCCAAGGGTCATTGGGCCACTATGCTGTTAATGTGACATCTGCAGCCAAATTCTGCAGTCAAAGTCTGTGTAACAATAATGGAAGATGTATCCGAAAAACCCCTGAATCCTCCTCCTATCTGCACATGCCTGGAAGCAGCACTAAGAAATACATCCTGAGTAAGAGTTTCAGATTCATCATTTCTCCAACTAGTAAACTGAAGACAATAAAGGCCATGAAGAATGGATTCGTGTGCCACTGCTATCATGGCTGGTATGGAGAATCTTGCCAGCAATACTCTTCAGATCTCTTGAGAGTGAAGAGTAAGGCTCCTATGACTAACTTGAATTTATCAGTTTTTCTCAGCATGACCTTATCTACAATTCTGTGGAATTCTGTCACCCCCTATATTTCAATGTCAATTTTTCCTTGAAATACTGAAGAGCAGAAAACGCTGGGGGTTTTTTTCCTTTCACTTAAGCTACTTCTAAAATAGTTATTGGCTTTAAAGTAAAAAATTTTCAAAAGTGATCATTGGCTCCATTCCTTGCCCGAGTGATTATTTTATGGGGTGCCTCCTTCGTGCGAGGCACTAGAGATGAGGAAGTACACACCCCAAAGTCCCTGCGCTTGCGGAGCTTAGATTCTTCTGAGAAATGGAACAATAATAAGTAAACCATAAATAAATACATATATATCAAATGAAGACAAGTGCTGTGGAAAATAATAAAGTAGGGTGAAGGGATCAGGGGGTGTGGTGGAGCCCTGGAAATTGTATATAGGGTAGACAAATAAGCCTGCTAATGAGATGACCTGAAGGCAGAAGCATATCCCAACTACACCGGCATTCTTAGAATGGGGCATAGGGAAGAGCAAAGGCAAAAAACCTTTAAGTGAGAGCAGATGTGGAGTGTGTCAGGACATCAAGAAGGCCAGTGTGGCTGATGCAGGAGGAAGAGGAGAGGGAGTGGAGAACTAGTTCATTCATTAACTTTGTAAGAACTAAGAGTCTGGGCGAAGGTACTTTAAAAAAAAATCATTAAATAGAAATTTCTGGAGGAGAGCCAGTCACATAAGATATTATCTACATTTAAAAAATAAATACATACTTAAATTGGGTAGAAACAACAGCATCTACGAGGAGTAGATTGATACTGCTACAATGTTTTTGAGACTCCAATCATTTATAAAAAATTGGAAAATTTGTAGTTAAGTCATATGGAATATGGAACACACAATAACATGGGAGCTTAAGAAGGCAAACATTATGTTCTAGCTATTTGTGCTCCAGGGATTGGGAATTTCTAAATAATTTAAGTGATCCCAGGATACCAAGTCATAGGGCAAGAGGGAATCTATACTGAATTTTGTTGGGTTCAATTTTATCAGCAGTATCTCTAGGGCTCTTAGAAATGGATTTGGCAATCATCCTCATCAGATGGTAAGTCCTATTAGACTCCTTTAAAATGGAATTTATATAAGAAATTCTTTGATGTTTGTTGGCTTATTAATGTATACTGTATCTAAGCAACTCATTTCCTTTCAATTCTCAATGCATGCTAAGTCATTTGAAAAATTCATTTGGTCACTTGGGCTGACCTTGTTATAATTCAGGTCAATGTCTTTCAAAAAGACTCAAAAGAAATTAATAGTATCCCAAATACTGTTTCCCTCAGCTTAGGGAGGATACTGTCTGACACTTTCTAAATATTGTACTTCCATATGTACTTCATCTTGGCCCACATACAGAGCGTGGATAAGTAGATCACACTCAGATTTGGACTTCATTTTTTCATTTGTTCACTCATTCATTCATTTTCAGGAGGACTAAAAGTTAAGGAGGCAATGGAACAGAATAATGCAAATTAAGGGCTTTGCTAAATTCCCTTATTTTGTTGGCATTCTGCTGCACCAAGGCTGAAATTACAGTCGGTCAATTCTTTTGCCCAAACAAGAAATGTTTTTACAACTATCAAAGTTGGCACTAAGCCATGATAAGTGAAAAGAAATGGCTCTTATCCTTACAGGGATGTTTTCAACTTTATTCTATCAAGGTTTTGATATGTAATGAATTCCACTAAAGTAGGAAAAGGCAAATATCAATAAGTATTATCACCATTTTGAAGATGAAGAAAATAAGATATGGAGAGAATGAAAGGTATAGGCAATTTTACCCACTTATCAATGAACACATCAAGTATAGGATACACATCACTGCTCCCTACTGTTTAAAGTTACAGGGCATCCAAAATAATCAATAATAATAAGAGGAATTAAGGTAGGTGAAAGAAAAAGGGAAAACAAATAGAAGACACGTAGAAGAAAATAGGAAACATCCTAATTCTGTAATTCACAGATAGTCACTTTTTTCTAAATAAAAAATGTTATATTTTATGTCACTTAAATTTAATAGCAAGCAAAAGAAGCTAAAAGCCAAGGAACTACCACATTTCAATAACTGATTCTTCAAAACTTTTTCTTTTTAAATCACCTTAAAAACAGACTATGAAAAACATTTGATTTTGTTGTAATTTATTTTGACTTTTGTAATTTTGGGTTTCCAGACTGTAATACTTTTTCAACTATCTCATAAAAATGGGAAGTCATCAATTATGTCCAATCCAAAGACAAATATGCACCTCTCTATTTTTCTTGTAAAGTAATAAAAATTTAGGGATGCCTGGGTGGCTCAGGCAGCAAGTGTCTGCCTTTGGCTCAGGTCATAATTCCACGGTCCTGGGATGGAGCCCCACATCGGGCTCCCCCTGCTTGTGTTCCCTCTCGCTGTCTCTCTCTGTCAAATAAAATCTTTTTTAAAAATCAAAATTTATACTCTATTCCTATTCCTATTCAAGAGACATTAATAAAAGGATACATCTGTAAGAAAAATAGCTTTTAAGTACTACAAATCATTATAGTAAATGAAACGTACTTTCCAAGATGACAGGTACTCCTTGTTAGAAACCCAAAAAGCACCCATTTGTCTTCTGACTTCCCTAAAAAATGGCACTGTCTCTTCAGGGAATTGTTGTTTCTTACCACCCATTGTTCAAAAATCATAGTACCTTTTATTTGGACACAAACCTTTTTTTTTTTTTTTGCCCCAGGGGTACAGGTCTGTCAATCGTCAGGCTTATACCTTTCACAGCACTCACCATAGCTGGACACAAACCTTTTGATCAGGTACTTGGTTTTTTCCAGTCTCTGAACTGTTTCACACCATAATCGGATGGAATGTATGTCTTCATCTCAGAAAAAGAATGTCATAATCATACTTTCTGGTCCTCAGTAAATTCATGTCATCGTCTTTTTTTTTTTTTTTTTAAGATTTTCTTTATTTATTTGACACAGAGAGAGATCACAAGTAGGCTGAGAGGCAGGCAGAGAGAGAGGAGGAAGCAAGCTCCCTGCCGAGCAGGGAGCCCAATGCGGGGCTCGATCCCAGGACCCTGAGAGCATGACCTGAGCTGAAGGCAGAGGCTTTAACCCACTGAGCCACCCAGGAACACCCCCCCCCCGCTTTTTTTTAAAGCATCATCTTTATTTTTAATTAGAGATATTCTTTACAAAGTCTTGTAGCTTTCCCTTTTAATTTAGACTCTCGTCTTTAGCTCAGGATAATTTTCTTTCATTATTTTTCAATGGTTTCCTTTCTTCCATTCTCTCTATCCACTTATGAAATTACTACTAGATGGATCTTAGCTCCAGATCTGTACTAGATGTTGGTTTCCTTTCCATGATTCTAAGTCTTTGTCTTTTTTGCTTCTAGAATACTTGTTTACTTTTCATCATATTTTTAATTCCAAAGAACTCTTTTATTGTGTGTAAGGAAATTGCTCCTTTTTTGTAATAGGCTTGTTTTGGTTTGTGGATTTGATAGCTTCCTGAATCTCTCTGAGAATATCAATTAGATTTTTAAAATTGTAGCTGTTGTTAGACATTTTCTTCTGTTCCACCTTTTCTAAGATCCGCTGTTTACTTTATTAATTTCTTCTCTTTCATACTGTCCATGTGTATCAAATTGTGGGTGATCCTTGGCCATCTATTTACATTCAGGAAGGACCCGAGTGACTGAAAAAACTATCATAGGGATTTCCCCTCTCCACATTTCTTTGGGCATATTTACTCCACAGGATTCTTACATGAAATGGGAGGATGGGCTGTATATAGACAGTGAAAGGGGGTGAGGCATGTTGACAAGTCAGATTACATCTGGAGCATGCAAACAGAAAACAGGCAAGTCTAGCAGGAACCCTCACAATGATCAAAGTAAGGGGAAACTTATCATGGAAGAAGAATGTAATTCCTCATGGGTTGAGCAGGCTTTCCTTTTTTAGCCCCTCCATGCCCACTAGGGAGACCAGTTCATCTCTGCTTTTATAGTTGGTCCAGTAGCCAAACTCTGAACTCTACCTAGGAAGATCTTTATATTTAAATGTCCTGGGGTCATGGGGCACCTGACTGGCTTAGTCGGAAGACTAGGTGACTCTTGATCTCAGGGTTGTGAGTTCAAGCCTCACATTGGTTTGTAGAGATCACTAAAATAAATAAGTAAATAAACTTTAAAAAAAATGTCCTGGGGTCAAATGTCTTTGNTCTGTGAAATAAATAAATAAAATAAAATAAAATAAAATAAAAAAAAAATAAATAAATGTCCTGGGGTCATGGGGCACCTGACTGGCTTAGTCGGAAGACTAGGTGACTCTTGATCTCAGGGTTGTGAGTTCAAGCCTCACATTGGTTTGTAGAGATCACTAAAATAAATAAGTAAATAAACTTTAAAAAAAATGTCCTGGGGTCAAATGTCTTTGTTCCTTGTCATTCTATATACTCTGGGGAGTTAAATGGTCTGACTGGTTCTGCTATACTAGAAGAAATATTTAATTGATTGCTCTCATAATAAGTCCTCAACACACTTGATCTTTTGGGTCCCTTGTCTCTGCATTTAGGGTTTCTCTCTCTAAAGGAAGGAATAGCTCCTACCTCTGCAATAACTTTCTAGAATTTTTTTAAAGTTAAATTTCTGATTCAATTTCATCTGTTTTCAGTTCTCAGGTCGTGTCACCACTTCTTATTTTCAGGTTTATATTCTATTTTGTCCTAAGGGCATATGCCAAAAACAATGCAGTAAATACATGTGCTTAGTGCACCATCTTGAACCATTCATTCCGTAAATTAATGTTATATTTACTCAGGATGATAGCTAATGCCTTGCTAAGAGTTAATTTTTCCATTATCATCAAAGAGAGCCATTAGAATCTATTTTTCAAATAATATATATTGTAGTACACATAGCATTTGACTCCTTTTTTCTCTTTAATCTGGAAATATTTTAAATATAGTTTTCTGTACCTCTCTATTTTCCAACTAAAGTCTCAGTCAAAGTTTTCTTTCTTAAGTCAGTGAATTTAAGTTGGGTATTTTCAGAAAGCAATGGTCACTTCTACCAATATGCTTTTAAGAGAGTCTGTGTTTGGTTATAAAGAGATTTAATGCAAGCCTCCAGTTTAACTTGGAGGACTGAGTCACCCCTGTAATGACATGTTTCTCTGAACCACCACAGGGCATCCTTTGCCACTCAACCTCTGCTTGGCATCAGGTGACTAAAGGGCCAGCAGCAAACAAAAGCAAAGGTAAAATATACTTTTTGTTCTGTTGGAAAAAATTTAAGGACTGTTTTTAGATACGCTTTCTTAGGGGAGTTAAAAGTAATTTGTTTTATTTCTTGGAATACCCCAATTTCTTTTCTGGACTAACTTTATGTACTTTGCAAATAGTTTACCTTTCAAAATGTGAGCTTGCTTTAATGAACCTAACACTCTACAAAATATATTTGTCACTGATAGTTATAAGTTAAATTTCAGTTAGTTTTTTATTTATTGTAAATTTATATCTGAAACTGATTCTCATTTGAGGCTTATTTCATTTCTCTTCTACATGCACAGTTTCTTTGAAAAGTAGCTTTTTGCAGTACGTTGGGTTATCATAACCTAATACTCACCTTATAACAGCATCAGAATGGATTCCCTGAAGTAGGTTAGAAAACTAACTGTAAATAAGCCACAGGAGAGAGAGCACCACAACTTTAATATTTTTTATAACACAGCTGTTAGGAATTCCTCAAGCTAACTTTATATACTTAGTTATCTTTAGAATGTAAGTGCATTTCTTTATTGGATAAAGATTTTATTTTTGCTTAATTTTTAGTGATGATAGTTGTAAAGATATGTTCCATTGTTATCATATCTACCATGATGGGCGGTATTAGAAGACTGTTATTCAGAAAAAGAAATTCAGTTTTCAGGAAATATATGACATTTAAAAGTGTTCAGAAAATGGATTTTTTTGGTCATATAAATAGATTTTAAGTTTTCTTTCCAAACACTAATAACAGGACTGAATACTTAGAGATGACAATCAACAGGCACATCAAATAAGAAAATCTCTCAGTAATTGGGAAGAAGATATATACATAAGTAGACAAATTTAGATTTTCCAGAAAAGAAAGAGCAAGTACCAAAATAATATAAGAAAGATAAACCTAAAACCATTTAATCTGAAGACAGAGAATCTTAAAGTCAAGAAATTTCCTAATGATGGAGAAAAAAGTTCTTACTTCAGTGGTTACATATATCAAAGGTAAGGTGAAAGACCTGAAAAATTGAGTTGAGTAAGTAGGGAATAAAACTTGGTATCTCTAACCCCGTTGCCAGCTCCTGAATAACTAACTTTAATCTAGAACCATAGTTAATTGGTATACTTATCTTACTGACAGATACTGATGTAGTAATAGCTAAGAAAGTTTAGTCATATGATTTGTTTCAGCCTTGTTTGTAAATTAGAATCCAGTTTGATGCTGGAGGGAAGATATCTTGCTGAGGTATTCACAGATTCTTAACATTTAAGTGGAGTCAGAAGCAAAGAGTTGAAATGGTGTTAAACAGAGAAAGGTAAGAAAAATTAGAAAACAAATTTAAAAAAATCATGTGCAGAGTTTCAGGGTTCGTATCCTTTATGATTTTTTTTGAGAATTATAAGCATGCCATATTTTCTTAGCAATAGACTTTTTTGCAAACCTGATTCTTTGTCAGAAAAAGCTTTATCAAGTTCAGTGAAGTTCTATTTATACATACATCATCATCTATGATTACTTGTTTGTGGAAATGTTAGTCTCCTTAATTTAGCACAGATCCCTTGACTTTTTCTATGTGTAATAGAAATGTAGACTATTTCCCGATATTCTCAAGTTATATGGTTTGTATAATTAGACTGCATGCAATTAATGGCTGTGAAGAAATAAACTTACTTTTTAAGAAATGAAAAGGTCTTCGTGTAAAAAAGTATTTATGCCATATTTATTGTTAATGATCATTAATGCAGAAACTCAATTTTCTTTACTAATATCCAAATGTAACACAGTTCTTGTTTCTTGTGAATGGGCAACCAAAGTAGAGAACACTTTCTCTAATGATCTGTTTAAAATGCATGCAAATTATTGATTAGTTATATACTGTATTTAGTGTTTCAGCAATTTATTATTATTTTATTAAGAAACAAAGCATAAGGGTGCCTGGGTGGCTCAGTCGGTTAAGCCTCAGGCTTTGGCTCAGGTCATGATCTCAGGGTCCTGGGATTGAGCTGCAATGGCTCCCTGTGCAGCGGGGTCCTGCTTCTCCCTCTCCCTCTACCTGCCACTTTGCACTCTATCAAATAAATAAATAAAATCTTAAAAAAAAAGAAACAAAGCATAATCCACTTGGTTACACAATAATACATACTATTTGTTATTCAGACTTGATGGAAATTAGCCTAACTGGCACAGTTAGTTGCAATCAAGAGCTCATCATTCATTCAGCAGGTGTACCTGGAGTGAAAGCCTAGGGCCTTAGAAGGAGCTGAGATAGCTCTGTAGCTCATTATACAAGACCCAAACCTAAAGACTGAAGAAAAATGCATGCAAACAATTTCACCAGCTCTTACTTTCTTCATGTGCCATAATCTTTTCAGATAACTTAATTTTGATGAGTTTGACAATTTATCATCAAGTTTAGCAATGGTCGATAGCAATATTTCAGGCATAAAACATTAGTTGCAATGCCAAAGGGCACTGTAAAATCAGATGTGATTCAGTTGAGTACCAGGAGATCAGACCCTAGCAGTGAGATGTTCAGAGAACAGTCCAATTCAGAGAGATGAGCATCTCGGGCAGAAAATCTGTGCTGTGTGAAAAGTAGCTAAAGAGCTGCAGAGAGGCGGGAGGGAAGAGGTGGTGGGCAAGATTCCATCTCGTATACATACATTTTAAAGATTAGAACTAAATTTTAATTTTCAACAGCCAACACTTCAGCTCATAGGCAGAGAATAGACGTCTATACTGTGTTTGGATTTATAAAACGCTATCATTATTTATCATCACCATCCCCAAAAAAGACAGTATGATGACACACAGGAAAGGCTATCTGGAACAATAAAAATAAAAATTGAATGGGTGAGACCATGAAACTTTTTCTAGTGGTTTAAATGGTAACTAGCCATGGAGTCTTAAGATTTTAACCTCTGCTTTATACTGCCTTCTCTTATGTTGAAATTTCCTTATTTTGTCTTGTAAAGTAACACAAAAGGAGAGTTGGACAGAATTTTTTAAAAAGCAGTAAGAGTTGAGAAAGGATTTATTAGAGAAAAGTGAGAGGAAGAATAAAAAGAAATAAAAATAATGCCATGAACATCTGAAGAATTAAAAACAACTGTCAGAATTTCAGCTTTGTCAAAAGGTATAATTGGATAAAATACAATGGAATTGAAGTGCTTAAGAGAATTCAAGGAAAAATGATCAAGTCGAAAACGTAAAATGCAGCTATCTGAGTTATTTAAAATTAGGTTGAATAAATCACCAAAACTAATATATAGTCAAGGAAATAAGAAAGAACCAAAGCTTCTTTTTCACATTTGATACCTCCAAGAACTTTTATTGTTCTAACTAGAATTTTGCATTGTTTACAATCAGAGAAGGCCTATTACTCTATGGCATGTTTTCCCGTTTGTAATAAATAACCCACTCATATTGTGCACCGCATTTGTGGTATGTAATAATACTAATCAATTTCTTCAATCCTGTCTTCTGTGTTTCTACTGAACATCTACTATACCATTGACCACTACTAATTTTTCTTTACCATAATTAACCAACCTATAATTAGCTCTTAATACCCACATGTCAGAATAGAGTGGTAACTTAAAGCTCTGGCTATAAGGGGGGGTATATATATATACATATATCTATATACACCTTAAAGAAGAATTATGGTATCTGGTGAATATCTACATTAATATGTAGAAGCAACCTCATCCTTTGCTATAATTGCATAGATTCCATTGTGTGGAAGTCCACAGTTTAACCACTTTTTAAAATAATGGCCATTTGTTTTCAAACTTAATACTTATAGGCAATACTGCAGTGAATAGCATAGAAGCAGAATGTCTAGGTAAAAAGTTGTGTGCATTTGTAATTCAGATAGAAATGTCCAGTTTTCCATTTCCATCGGGAATGCATCACAGCTCTTTACTCTCTCCTCATGACAAACAATTTGGAGTCTGTGCCTGCACATTTCGCCTCGCTCAGATGTTTACCTTGCTAAAATATGTACAGAGAGATGGGTGCCGGCTGGAAAATCAGGCCAACCCCAGTTTCCCCCAAGGTATTCCTGTCAGGACTCAGGCAGAATATGAAATTAAGCCATTAAACTCAATTAAAACATTGTGATCTGGCTACAACCTTTGGCCTCTCACGTGGCCCCTTCCCTCCCGTCTCGCACCTAGACAGTCCCATCCAGTATCCGGGGAATCCAGATCCAATTCTCCTGTTTAAATATGGTTCTGGCCCTCAGGCCTGAGGTTTGGCCTCTGCTCCCCAATCCTAGTTTCCATCTGCTTACCCTGCCTTGGACCCCAGCTCTTCCAGCCAATGGCGTGGCTCATATCTTGGAGGAAGGGGGTGTTTGCAGTTATTATCTTGACGATGGCCATTGAAAGGACCTAAGTAACATTTCACAAACCACACGATTGCTTTACTGTTCAAAAACTTTAATTAGAAACCTGAAGATTCAAATCAACCTAATGTTATTTTAAGGAGCTTAGTTAAAAACAGGTTGACAGAGGGAACATTTTACTCAAAATGTGGTCCGTAAGACTTTGTGTGCTTTTCCGAGAAAGCTGTTGATCTTGGCTGCAAGAAATTTCAAGTCCTAAAGGAAAGTCATACTTTTTGACAAAGACTAAGCATATACTCTTGCATAAGGACGATAATATTCTCTTTCAGATCGCATTTCTTAAAACGAAATTGTTCTTTCTTCATGAAAAAATGTGGCCTTTCCCGCTGAAGACTCAATTTTCCATTAGCACGAGTGACACAGACATAGTCATTTTAATATACTTAATGAAACTGAAGCTTATTTTTTAGGAAGATGGGAAGGGAAGCAGTTTTATACGGTCCAGATAATCCAGGAGTTTTAAAATTTGTTCAGATGGAGGAACATCAGTGTTCTTTGATAATGGCATGAAATAGAGTTATAATAAAACTCAGCACCTAATGATGAATTTTGGGACTTAAAAGGATATTATCATATAGTGGATTATATTATAAACCAATGGGCACCAAGTTTTTAAGAAAAATGTATGGAAAAACCTTAATTGAGAAACTTCTATCCATTAAAGTATATTTTGTTCTGCTGGAACATACAGCTTTCCCAGTATTGATATTTCATGAGAGAAGAACTGATGAACTATCAGGATAAGACACTGATTGACAATCAGACTAAGGCAGTAACATCCTTCAGAGGAAAAAATGGAAGCCTATTATTGGCGTTTGCTTTAATGAGCTTTTATCAGAAAGCAGGTTAGCAATTAGTTCTGCAGAGCTGAGGGCACGGATTTGAACTCAGTGACTCTGCTGTAGTTTCCATTCTGATGAATATTTATGCATATATTTTTATTGTTAGTAACAAAATATCACTTTGGCCAACACTTTCTTTAAAGGTTTGGAAATAAAACATGCATTTCAAAATTTCCCCAAAAATGGGCTTTGCTGGGATCCCCACTTAGGGATCATGACCTTCAGGATACCTTTTCAAATCTTATGGATTTTGGGGTAGACACTTGGCATCTAAAAGGTTTTGATAACAAAAATCTCAATATCGTGAAAAAAAGAAACAGAAGAGTTGTAGATTGGAAAAATTAATTCCTTCCACCAATACATTAAGAGATGGGTGTGTATGTTTTTTTTTAAGATTTTATTTATTCATTTCACACAGAGAGAGAAATCACAAGTAGGCAGAGAGGCAGGCAGAGAGAGA